>JAOVYW010044229.1:0-25646 GCA_025775045.1 Hiodon tergisus
CACACACACACACACACACACACACACACACACACACACACACACACACACACACACACACACACACACACTCTCTCCCTGGGGCTGCCTTAGCCACTTGTGGCCTTTGTCTCCCGTCCTCCCATCCCCTCTGTGCTCACCTGACAGCTGCAGTGACAGGTCTCTGTAGATATCTCTGCTGAGCTTTTGGAACTCCTCCTCCCTCCACACCTTCCCATCGGGGGTGCGGATCTTTGTCTCGCTGGGGTTGAAACCTGACGCAGGGGAAAAATATTCATGACAACAGAAGAGGTAACCATGGCACCCTGTTCTCTCAGCCTCAGATATAAATGCCTAGCGCAAGGAGCCATTAAATAAGGTCACGTAAACAAAACGAAAAAACATTCACCTTTGTAAATGGGTGCGGGCGGAGCGGCGGCTACTTTGCGGACTTTGGCGGTAGGTGCAGACGCGTTGGCGTTGGCGCCGCCTCCAGCGCCCAGCGCCCGCTCCCCGTCGACTGCCTCCTCCAGGTGTTCGCGCTGCCGGCGAATCCGGTCCTTCAGCTTCTCCAGCTTCTCGTCGGGCTGCTTGCGCCGCAGGCTCTCCAGGCGTCGCGAGGATGAGCCCGGGCTCGAGGACTGGGAAGCATCCGCCGCTGCCGCCGCCTCTTGGTTGGAGGTCTTGCCTTTGCCGCCGGGGCCGTCCGTTCTCGCGGGCCAGGCCGGTTGACACAGGGCATCAAGGGCGGGCCGGTCGTTGAGGTAGCGGACCACTGTGCTGTCTAGTGTCGAGGAGCAGGTGCTGTCCAGGACGTGGGTCTGTTGGTCCCGGGTGTCACGTTGGTACCCCAACTGACTCAGTCGGGAGTCATTACAAACAGAAGGGGGTACCTCTGACAAAAGGCTGCGTGCTTCAAGCTGGGATGGAGTCAGGGGTGGTGGGGTAGGTTCCCTGAGAAGGAAAAAAACATTTTAATTTAATGGGGAAAAAAGTTAACCGATGACCAGCAGTGTCATCCTCATGTCAGACATCCTAATTAGGTAAGATGGATCAATAGTTTTAATGCAGCTGCAGCTTTCCCAAAGTAAACAATTCCCGAGTAAACAACAGGAAGCAAATCTAATTTTTTATAGCGAACATATAGATTTATTCTTAAATGTCACTGACAAGACTTGAGCTAGCTACGATGAGCAGCTTCAACCGCGTCTTAAGAATGACATGCATTTACATCAGTTTCTCAGCCCAGTATTAGGAGCCCTGCTAGTGTATAGAAAGAAGAATCGCTCGGACCTGTAAGAAGCCAGTGGCTCTTTGAACTCGACACAGTTGGTTCTTCGGACATTGTCACCCAGTGTGGTGACACGGAGGGGACTGCGTGACCTCTTCTCCGAACCCCGGCGACCAGTAGCTCCAGTCTTCGAGTCTGGACCAGAGTGAGTGGGATTCGCAGCATTTCGTCCGTCTAAAATCAGGAGATAAACACCCACGCAAACATGTTTATTGGGGGAGAAATGAAAACCCCTGTAAGTACACACTTATTGTGACCATCTCTGTACCCCTCTGTACTCAATAGTGCCTACAACCGATCTGCTTGTCTAGAACTGGTCTGTCATGTACTATCCGGACAAGTATACAAAGCCAGTGACAACTCAACGTCAGTCCCTCACCTCGCCGACTGACTTTCCTGGTGGCACCACCAGACGTCTTCTTGTTTTCCATGACGGAGTCCAGCAACACCCCAGTGCCGGGAGAAGCCTCCAGGCGGTTCTCTATATGCCGCAACTACAGGAAAGAAGCAATCTAGGGCGTTAGCAACTTCAAATCTATTAATAATATATACAAAATGATACGCAGAGTTAACGAGACAAGCGATAATATAAACCATTTTACACTTGGGTATATTAAAAGGAAAGATTGTAATATACAAAAGGCAAAAAGCAAACGCATTGCAATCATTAAATGAACATATATAACCAATATAAACATAAAACATAATAGTGTCACTTACTGCAGCTTTGGTTTTGCTTAGACTTTTCCATGCGGCTGACAGTACTGTAGGGGGAAAAATGATTCATCTTACACCACACAATCAGAGACTACACCTCTGTCATGACAGGTGAACTTCAACCAATATTTAGACTGCTGGCTATACCACATCGGTAAAAGTGAGATTCACTATGGATCAGTAGATTAGTATAGCAAAACAGTCAAAATACCACTTTAGAGCAACACCTAGATGAAATCACACCCATCTACCGGCGCGTTCAAGCAAAGCTTAACACAAATTCAAAAGTGAATGCTTTTCAGACAGTTAAATGAAGCATTTCAGTGTTCTGAATGTTCAGTATGGTTACACTCAGCTAAATTTCCAAATAATTAGGGACAAGGAACGGCAAGAGCAATTTTGGACATAAAATAATATTTTGTTAGAGTGTAGACGCCGTCCACATTCAAGGCATGCACAGATGGAATCACTGAAGAATGCGAGACCTTCCCCAGGATCCATCGCGGCAGGCTGCGAGGGAGCAGTCAGGGGTGCCTCACTTCGCTTGTGGCCCCACATCTTCACCTGCCGGAGAGCGAAACGAAGAGCGCGTTCAGGACAACCTACGGAACTCCGATCGGATGTTCTAACACTCTTTACAGAGAGTCAAAGTTACGAAAGGATGCATTTTCTGAAAAAGATTAAATAACGTGGAGAAAGAGACGCTCGTGCGCACATAGTCCACGACCAACTGCTGGAAGAATGGATACTCTTCCACAGGAGGCCAAGCTACCAATTAGAAACCAGTTCTGTAACCAAATCTGTAATGCATTTTTAGGGTGTGGAGATGAGGGTCTGGGTCAAAACAAAAGGGTCTGTAGCTAGCTGTAACAATCATTGAATATCTGATCAGGGTAACGTGGAACATGCCTACTCTGCCCACTGCCGTTTGAGCAGAGCTTCACTCAGAGCCTGTGCATTTTTACAAGTCATATTTCACAACATTAGAATTCCAATCATGCCGCTGTAGTACACTCAAACACATGATGCAACATTGAAAACGGGGTCATAAAGAGATTCTGTTTAGAAAATGTTTTTAGGAAAATATAGTAACTGCTATATATTATACGATACTATACACTTCTTTGTTTAAGTATCTAGATATGTATTATACACAATTAGCTGATGCAATTTACTGCATCAAATCTAAAGTTTGGACATTTTAGATCATAAAAGCTGACAGAGAGAAGTTTCTGCTGAGTCTTTACAGTGGAAAGAAACTGAAACTTCAAACGAAAACTACTTAAATTGAGTAATGTAGGATTTTATTTTAGGCTATGTATCAGATTCATATTAAAGGGTTCAAATTTTGGTTAATTTTTATTTTTGAAATCACTGAGTTCTGAAAACATTTCTGTTGGAAATAACAGTAAAAGTAGCCTTAAAACACAAACAAAACAGTCATACAGTCTTTAATAAGTAAAAACTTTTAAATTTCAAATGCAATTCTCTGCAACCATCTGGTCTACATAATACACCTAACAATACAAGCATTTTGGAAAATCTATGCCATAACCATCAGCCGGTGTAGAGTAGTAGTTAAGCAACTAGACCTCTGCTTTTTATCTTTTGATCAAAAGCTTGGTACGGATGTTTTAAGAAAGGTACATAAGATGGCTCGCTTTATTAAATATCCTGCTTCAACATGGTAAGGAAATAAAACTGCTGATTTTAATTAACCAGTAACTCAGCATTAGTATCATGGTGACAACAGCATCAAGAACAAGAAAAGAACACCTCTGGGTAATACTTCCATTTAAGCGCTTGATAACAACCCCTCTGTAATGCTTTCAAGTGTCACTTATTTCAGCATTGTTAAACATGCCACCAGGATGGGTAGACTGATTTGGAACAAACACCCAAGCAACAAATCCCTGGGGCTCAATGCTACAAAAGAGAGCAGATTGTGCAAAGAGGCTTGTAACTACGGATCAGGCGTTGGTACACACTGACTTAGAGCAATAAGCATGACTGGGACAATGAATGATTTTTTAAAAACCCTGTAAATATCACATACTGTATTTGAGGATATTGCAGGATAAAAACTCATAGAAGTCAAGTTTTTAAACATGATTTAAACATCAGAAGCATTTAATCAGGCAAGGTCAAAAACATTTCAAACACCTGAAATCTGGATACTGGAAAAGTATAAATGTTTATAGAAATATTATATAACCAACTGTCGACTGTGTCCATAAAGCTTTATGGCCTGTGATTGAGATACATTCGTATGAGACACCGTTTCAACCAATCACCGGTTTTGTAAAGGACGTTGAATGCGACAACAAATAACAAAACTAGCAATAACTACACGTAATTTACCATTTCTGGTACAATAGCGGATATTTATAGTCTGTTTACATACAATCCTGACACACCTGGTTACGCGTGCGTTTCAGATTAAGGCTAGGGGTCCAAACCCGAAAAAGGCTTACCCTTGAGCTACTAAATACGAACTTATAAAACCCTAAGAAGAAAACCCGCAAAACAGAGTATTTCATCGATAACAAATGCTATCTCCACATAAAATCACATATAATCTTACCTTTACAAAGCGTCGTTGAGACGCATAGCCATATCCTAGCGATTCTTGGAAAACATCGGTTGGCCAATTTCTTCGTAGCGACTTAATACCGGCACCAAGGAGGAAATACAGATATCTTTCTCTTTAACGCCGTAATCGAAAACAATCCAAATGTTGTACTGGTAACCGTAGATGTTCCTGATCGCCGGTGTTCCGTGACTGGCCGTTCGCCTATCCCAAAATAGTTAAACACGATAACCAGCGATCTCGATATGTAGGCAAATGTCATAACAACTGTTCAACAATTGAAATACACCGTATTAGTACGTTATTTACAACTACAATCCAAGAACTGTCTATAAGGCTGGAGCTCAGGCTAACTTCCGAGACGTCCGATTGCTCTTGGATATAACTAGTTCCCATGTCACCTTCTCATAAAATACAGAGCCATCTACGTCAGGCCGTTAGCTCACAAACACTATAGTGTAATATTGTCAATACCTTTCACAGGTGGACAGATTTGTGTCCTCACTTAAGTCTTAACGCGGCACAAATTTCCGAATTTTTAAGGCCGCTGAGACCAGTAACGTTAAATACTTATTGTCATAGCTAGCTACGGCGCTATTTTTTAGTCAACCGTGTTGCGTTTCCTTTAAGACAGCTGGATATTACGTTTTCATAAACCCTTCGTTGTGGATTAAGGAAGACAAATTTTCAATTTTATCATATACATCTTTCTATACCTCAGTTAACGACGTAAATTACGTTGGTCGTTGCTCTCTCGTCCGCCATTAAATTAACAACTGGCAAAGACAGGAAACGGTAAAGTGGGAGAGGCGCGTTTGCTCGCGGGTTTAAAGTAATATCGCGAGAACAAATGTTCGATTTGGGTACTAAACTAAACGCAACTGAGCCAACTTTTATCGAAGTTAAGGTGTAAATAGATTAACTTAGATCAGTAATGTTATAGTGGCAAACAGGCAAATACTACGTAGATATATTTACAAAAAGGGCCATTTTTACAATCTGCGTCTTTAGTTGGAAGCTTCCTTTATACCTACACTTTCTAAAGAGCACTTTTTGTGGAAATATTTAAAAATGGTTTTGTTTGACTTTAAATTGACTTTAGTTCTTTAGTATCAATATGTTTAAATGTTGAAGTGCAAACTATATAACACCCGATAACTAGACATTGGGTGTATTGTGGGATATCGAAATCTCGTATACCTCAAATAAGTGAATAAATAATACAGCAGCGGATCCAAGGGCTCTCATCTGCAAGATTGGGATGCCGTCCGAGGTCCTGAAAAAGTGTCAATAGATGTTCACCAAAATATCACCTGCAGCTGAAGAGTGAGTGTTTTGAATGTATGAGATACAAGGAGACTACCTTGCATGCAAGTGTAATATACGTATCAGTCATACAGCATAGTTTTTACTGTTCAGTACACTTGCCCTCTTTTAATTGTTAAATTATCCAATATTCAGGCTGAATGCGTTTTTAAATCAGTGTCATTGACACTTGAAATACTAAAGCATTAGCCTCTGTGCTAACCTTTCATTCGCCATAAACTATCATGCTTTGTCATCAGTGGTAGGAAATTTCCCTGGCCTGGACCCCCTTAAAGCATGCCGGAGGAAAACTCTAGAAACTCGAGTCGAAGGGTGAGCCCATCCTCTGCTGGCCAGCACCGGGAGTTATAATAATCTCAAATAATGTTCAAACAACCACATTCAATTGTTCCTGAGGGAGGCTGGATTCATATCCACGTGACTGTTCTGTAAACTGTAAAGAAGATTAAATGGCATGCGGCAAATCTGTTTCAAACTGGATAATTAAGGGATCATTTTACATATGTGACATGTAAGGGGGTTGCCAACACCCCGTGGTCACAAGAATGATGCACAGGTTCAAATATTGTGACATGATTGAGCCAAATACAACATCAGCGGTTATGTATGACTATTGTGAAGCCAAACCCTAGTTTAGTACTAGGCTACTATTAATATAAGCGTACAGACAGATGCTTTAAATATATCGTGTTGACGTATAATTTGTGTATATAATATACATTTATTATTTCAGCAAAACACACTGCCTATACACTCTGGGACTTTCACGTGTCGTCCAATATTCCACTTTAGGGACAAATTCTAACGTTCCTAATTTTTTTAGTTCTTAAAACACTGTTTTGATAGTGTTTAATGCTATTCTTTAGTACGTGTTGTTAACCCACACAGCGTTTTAGACATAAATTCCTCGTATTCTTAAATGAGAACACTCAAGTGTTGCAATTAGGTGTTTTTGATTTTATTTTATTTTTTTAAGAGTGCAGCAAGACCAAGGCCAAGATATTTGCGAGAGAGCAGCAGTAGGTATTTTTTGGTTGGCTGCAACTGAATAATTTTTAATATGCATCTGGGCAATTACTTACTAAATTACTAGATTATTTGACATTTGTGTTTAAAATACCTACTTGAATTAAAAACTTTTTGTTAGGAACAAGCCAAGGGATCATGCCCCGTTAGTACGTTGCTTTCAGTTCATTGCAGTTGATCCAGTGTGTTTTTCCATTGTTTTGAATTTGGCACCGTACCTCGTGCAGCTGGTCTGTTGGGATTAGCTTGCTTTCAAGTATGGTATTAGGTTTCTTAGCAACATCAATTCATATAGGGAATATATACCAATTAGTTTAGATGCTGCCTCCAATACATATTTCTGTTGGAATTTTCATATCCCTCAAGAGCAAACATTTTGGTAAAAAAAAGAACCAAGTCACTGATGACGTATGTTGTAAGCATGTATATCCAATTTTTGTAATAATACATGACGACATTATGGTTATTATTTGCAGTATAGTACAATTGAGCTCAATAACAAAACTTTTAATTGTTATACAGAGAGTTCTATTTTCATTTTTACAGTTGAAAATAACCTTTTTGTGCAGTTAGAATCTCCTTGATCTTCAGATATGCGTCCTTCAGGTGTAATAACATTTAGTTATATTGACGAACAAGGATGCAAGTCCACATAATAGCAGCTATACTTGGGGCCGTCGTATTTTAAAAATCCTGAAAACAAAAAAAAGAACCCAGTTTGTGAAGATAGTTACATACATTCATTGGCTGATGGAAACCGCTGATGCACTAGCAAGTTCTCTTGTATTTTCATATACACTCCTACATGAAGACCCTAAGAATACTCCAATCCTGAAAAACATTCTGAAACATAGGAAAGGCGACGTACATTGCAGAATATCAAAGCGAAATATAATCTAAATTTAATGCAATCTTTAGAAAAATTATATCAATGAAAATCGATTATTCATTAAAAGAAAAATACTGACAATAAAGGCGGAAGAAACAAACTGCAATAAAAAAAATTATCAATATTGTAATGGAACGAATTATGGACGATAAATTGGGACTATTTTGGCTAATGGTATTTGGCACATTTCTTTTTAGATTTAATTGAATTGTGGTTTTAAAAAATCATCAATTCGCTAAATTTAGTCATGAAGAGTATTTAAACAAAATCATTTAAGTGAGAAGCAGAAGTTGCAAAATATATATGATTTATTTCCTGTTACATGAGTGAAACATTACCGGATTAACTCATTCGTCAAGAGCTTTTATAGAAAACTTAAACCTTTCGAAATCCAAAATAGTGTGTTACAATGCTGACAAGTGCTGCCACACAGTGGTCAATGTGTATAACAACAGGCTCCAGTGTTTAAGACAGGACGTTCATTGGAACATACACGTAGTGGCCACTGAGTGGTACACCAACCTAATAGCGAGTTGATCCCCTCAGGTCAGTCTGAATTTGTCGGGATATGGATTCAACAAGGTGTTGAAAGCAGACCCATGTCAATTCAATTGCTTCCTAAAGTTGTTGCAAATTGGCAGGCGGTGGATCTCTACTCTGAGTAACTCCTTCCATCTGTCATGTTTTTGAAACCATTCATGGACAATCTAAGCCTTTCTGCATTAAAACCCAATCGCAGATGGATATACTGTTGCTATGAAGGGGCACATCTGATCTGCAAAAAAGTTCAGATTTTCTTTGGCATTCAAACTTTGCTCCAATGTGACCCAATGTGTGTCAGAAAAACATGTCCCACACCATCACAGGAACTGGAATTCATCAGTTTTTCCAATCATCTACTGTCCAAGGTTTATCTTGCTGATTTTCCCTCTGAAGTGCACACACACTGTTTGAACTATGTTATTTAAAGCCTATGGTTTATAGGTACCTGACTATCTTCTTTAAATAACATAGTTCGAACAGTGATACCGTCACTGAGTTTGCTGGAAAGGTGTATCTGATAAAGTCGCAATGCAGTGTTTGTGTGTGTGAGTGTGTGTGTGTCCCTTTATATTTTGTGAAATAATGATGGTCAGTATCTGTCGACTTCACATTAAACTTTATTTCCACACACTACAAGTTTTGTCTTAACGTATAAATGTTAGCTATGTTTAGTTGCATAAAGAGGAATGCCTGTTAAGCAACTTAATCATGAAGTACAATTATGTATTAATTTCTGGAGATTTGGTTTGCATTAAGTGTGATATAAATGGAAGATAAAACTTGAATCCACTCACTTAACAGAAAAATTGCCTACATGCCCGTGTATAATTAAATTGAAATCCCGCTGTTGCATAAATAGTGGATGGAGTTCACAGCAGGTGTACCACAACTGTATGAGCAAATAGAACATGACTTACTGATTGTTAACCTGCTCTCTTGGGAACGTCCAAGCACACCGCTGAAAATCGACTCGGGCTGACAGGACATAAAACCATTTATACGCAGTTTTAAATACATAAGTAGAGTTCAAATGTACACATGTGCATTTCACTGAAAACAGTATTTGGCTGTGTTGAGGATGAGAAGTGCTGAAAATAAAGGAATGTAGATGGAAAACAAATTCTTTGCTTTGGTCAGTCTGAAAAACCTTATTCTTATCCCTGTTTTTAAACATTCAGTCACCAGGAATTTTTTAATAATTTAAGTAAAACTACTAGTACATGCAGATTGGCATGGTGGTTAATACTGGACCCCCACAGCACCAGGGTCTTGATATCACTGTGTTTGTGTGGGTTTTCTCCTACAGTCTAAAGATTTGCGAATTAGATGGGGTGGCTTGGAACTGCAGCATTGGCTGCATGATGAATTCAGATGTCTCTTAATGCATCTTCACATGGCGTCCCTTGGGTACCAAAAAAAATTAACAATGAAATTAAATATATTTTGTTCTGTCATTGTAGTATTCCTGTAATCATACTTGATTTGTATTTATATATATATTGTACTGCTGTTTTTAGAGTATATGAACAGATGGTATTACTGTGGCAACGCCATGGTCGCAGTTGTCACGCGTGCACATAGTTTATATATAATTTAATATTGAGTTAAGAAGTGTAGGTGTATACCATAAGTATTTGTACACAATATATTGTTCTTTAATTTTGTACTGAAAACATATCATGCACGGGCTCAGAGTAATGAGTGAATGAGTGAAACGTGTGACAACTAGCCCCGGGCTCCCCAGTTGGCGTCGTGTTTCGTTGTGTCATTCACATTGTTAATTAAACGAACAAACAGTGGCAATACAGGAATACGGGATAGATTGGGTTATATCATTGGCATTAACTGATAATTTATTACCCAAATATATATAACCCGTTCTTATGATAATTTCACTCAAAAATGTTTTTATTGTTGTCGACAAACAATATACACCTTCTTCGAATCTGCAATAACCAGTTACAATAAGACTATTAATGAAGAAAATAGTGGATGCATGAACGGTATGTATTAATTCTGACAAAGTAAATTACTTATTCAATCCAATGCATTTAAAGATAATTTATGTTATCAGTTATATTTATAGATTTTGAGCTGCAACAGCTTTGGGAGTTGGTATATCATAGAGCAATGCATTAATGGATGCAAACGATTCGACCAACATGGTAACTTAATGAGTCCCTCAGTGAAGTCAACTCTAATCCCCGTTGAGCGTGGAGTCCCTTAAACAGGGAAGAAGGCCATCGCCCCCAAATCTTTTTAAGTAACTGCACCGGCGCATGACTTCTGTAAGGATCTTTAACAGCATGAATCACGTATCAGCAGCCTCAGCAACTGGATGTAATTCTGAGCGCTGAGCGCTTATTTTGTTTAGCACAAACATGCGTAGTGACGCAGGTTAATTATTTATGAACCCTAATTACCGAGACTCCATGGTTCGCGCCCCCTTGCTGGTGTAGTAACCTGTCTTTCTCAGTACAACACTAGGAATCGATTGTTAGATTTTCTGGTCTCTGGTTCTTTTCCTTGCAACCGCTCGTAGGCTACTGGAAATGAAATAGCAAAGACGAAAAAAACGAATCGCCTATTGGACGACTACGCTTGATTTGGATGGAGAGAAAGGGAACCATGGAAAAGCAAGAATCACTTTTGGGTAAACTAATATCTAATGACTGTAATATTTAAATTATTTAATGATATTTTATAGTAAATTACCATTTGTACTGTTCGCTTTACACCTGTAGCTTTTGGGATCCGCAGGATTTCGGGAATGGCATCTTACTTATTTTGGTAGCTGAACGTGCATGTATATTTCAATTTTTAACAGATGTTTTATCCAGCTGCTGGTCTGGACATGCTGTCCGTTGTCGTTCAAAGACGTCTAGGCTATTTAACACGCAAACATATAATTTTCTGGAACGTGGTAACTGTAATGTTATCGAAGTAACTCATTAGAAAACTTTTAGATTAATCGCATTTTCATTATTTGGCGAATTACTGAATAGAGGGCGTTGTTTCAGATGTTGCGTGTTTAGGCGATGTATTTCTTTTATAAACGAGAGAGGTAAAGCAACATGTTTGCTTTAACAGACAGGGTTCTATATTATTATTTCAAGTATATTTTTGTTTGTTTGTTTTTTAAAGTGGTGTGGCACTTTGATTAGGGAATTCTGCTTTGATAAGCAGCGGGGCTGTCACAAATAATTTTTTCTCAAACGTAGTCAAACGTGCAGTCGGAATGTCAGCAACACAGACGCATATATGTGCAACATTTCATGTCACTGCACTGTCTTCCTCTCTCCTGTAAGTTGTTGTCTTTTGTTTAATTGATAACTGCTAATTTTTTGTATGGCAACCGTCGTGTAGAATTAATCAATTTACACTTGAGGCCGAAACTTCACTACGCCCATTGTGATTAGGGCACTTTCAGAAGAGGAGACATTCTGAATACATAGGCTGTATATTAAGCATGCGCAGTGTTTTTAAAGAAGAATAGGATTCCTTTGGAGAAATTGAACTACATGTGCTCTTTATATTAACCTAATGATTTCATTGATAGCTTAAAGCAGGCCTAATCAACTAGAGGGTATAAGATAAACGTAACAAAATCAACCAAACTTTATTGATTACTGACTGACTGATGCAATATACATTTTCACTGTAAAATAAGCCCGTTGCCGAGCTGTTACAATATTTTTGATACAGTGCTTTCTTCTTACCTCCAAGTTTGCCTCTCATGTTCAGTGGTCCCCTGAGCAAATAATCAAGTAAAGCTTAAAAAAAGAACAACAGAAGTGCCCATTCAAAGCACTCTGACTAATGGTCCTGGCCTTCTTCGGGCACACAGTCCATAAAATGAGTAACGTGGCCAATGCCAAAAATATAATTATATATAATGATAATGATAATAATATATGCATTTTTGTCTCTAATGCACCCAGCTACCTCTATGACAACTATTCCCAGTGTACTGTAAGTGAGAGACTAGGATAGATATTTTATCATTTTACTGAGAGAACACTAGAATAAAACTATTAACTGGTTCAATACCAGTTGGAGAAGTCCCTCCCAATGGCACTTATAACCCACATTTATAACCTGCACATGCCTGTGAAGGTGGCAAAAGAAAAACGTCCCATGGTGCACTTGATAACAGGCATCCGTTTATAGACATAAATATCTGGAATATGTCTAGTCACGCCCTCCTGTTTTCAAATTTATTCTCATGACAATAATGATTAATGATTTTTTCTCATGACTCACCAGCCACCAAATCACTCTCATTTAACACATTGCAAGTCACATACCCCCAAAGGGAAAGTTAATAACCAACAGGGAACGGGCACATTCTATACCAAGAGGACTGCTACCCTGCCTGTCTCGGGGAAGTCCGTGCCACAGGTATCCTAACCTAGTGGGTAGTCTGCCAACTCCGTGTCACAACTCATGACCCAGGGTCAGTGTCTGATGTAGATCTGAACCACCAAATTGGAAATCTGCTCCTTTACGAGACAATCCAGCCAGGAGCTCTTTGCACGAGGTTGTTTTGAATGTAAAATGTGATGTTTGAATTCCATGGATTCATGTTTCATGTACAGACTGAGGGTATTTTAAATTTATTTCCAGTGTGGTTACAGTGTGTGTCTTAACCTGAAGGCACATTTTTATAAATTTACAATTCTCTTTCGAGAAATTTAAATGAATATTTCTAGGTTTTCACTGAGATGAGAGTCAAATCAAACCCTGGTATTACTGATGAAAGCTTGTTTTTGAAGTCGTCTTCTGCTAGAACCGGCTTGGGTTTTTTCAGATTTTGGATCCGGGGGGGTCAGTGGTATACAGTTTCAGGTCTGGAGAGTTCATTAAAGAAAAAGAGATCATCTTCTTCGTTTCTCTATTCATCTCCATTCATATTTAAAAAAAATATTTTATTGCTGTTATGGAGATGGGCTAGTACATTGTCTTTTTCTCACAGCCTAGATCCATCCAGTACTTCAAGCCAGTCTTTAGTTTTGCTTAAATAATGATGAGACAAAAATGGGTTTTAAAATAATGGGTAGTTATTATAATCGATACATAAATATTACTTTCGTTGCTATACATATGCAGATATCTTTTATGCAGCTTGTGAAGTCCATAGGACTTTACCGTAAGTGATTACTGATTACTGCTGCTTTACAAACCACCCTAATATTCCTGCTTAAAATATGTACTTTGTTTTTAAGTATGTCTAAATACACAGTAAGTGGAGTGTATCCACTTGATTACTTGAACTTTATTATTTAAGATAATGCTACTTCACACCAGCAGAACGAGAACAAATGCCAAACACTTTCAGAAGCAAAAAGCTCTTTGTAAGTTACTTAAATAGGGAACACGATGAAATTATGATGAATAATCTAAATTATGCAAATAAATACCTCTATGCTGCATTTCTAGATAAGCTTCTCCCTTCTGATACGTTTATTTCTTTAGTTTAGAATGTAATTAGTAATTCCTCTTGACCATCAATCATTCAGGTATTGGGCATTAATCAACTAGTTGGCTCCAGTAACACAAACATTCATTTAGACCTTCCAAGACCTAAAGGGATTCAGTGGGATTTCAACCGTGCAAGATAAAGCCATCCTGTGATGATTATTTTCGAATTTTTGGTATTAGGGAGAATTATTTCAATTTGTATGTGTATAATAATGTATATTTCTGTGTTTTATTATCTTAAATTGCGCTTGCTAAACTAAACACCTACGCCCCCTCCATAACATAATAATGATAATAATATTAATAGTAATAATAAGTATCTAATTTTCTGGATTTTTACTGGTTGGTGTAGTGTGACATCATAATGTTATTCCTAAACCAATCATTTAGGTAAGCGCCTTGAGAAGGCCGAAGGTGTGGATATACTATGCATATACTCATGATGGATACCAACTAAGCTTACTGAGTTGGCCTCAGTTAAAGAAAACATTGCTAACATGTGTATGTTGCATGCCAAGGATTGGCAGGTTCGGGGGCAGTCTGACTCAAGAGAGCGTGGTTTATAGCTGTAATTCTTCATTTTAACGCAGACACATCCTTTTGGGGAAAAATACAAAAACACAGCCACTGCACTCAGGCTTTGCAGCCTAAACTATATGTTTTTCGACTGTTCGGTGTGCGGTTTTTTAAAGTAGTATTTTAATTCCCATGCACCTGAGTGTGGTCTCATTTGCCAAACCAGACATTGGTGTGTGAGCTGAGGTCCTGGTAGTGGGTGTAGCTCCAGGGCTGGTTGTCAGGCCGTGGACGCTTGTGGGCTGCCTGCCACAGTATGCGTTTAAAACTTCCACGATTCATTCTGTGTACTCTGAAGTAGTGCAGCTTGAGAGCAAAGCATGTCACAGGCACACTAATCCGCTGAGACGTCTGTAATGCACTTTTTCATTTGAAAGTACAAAGGTTTAAAGGTGCCAACATTACATTTATCTAGGTAAATGCCACTGGTCAGGAAGCTTGGCAGCCGGGAGTACAGGTATCCAGAGAAAAAAACTCAAAATGGTATCAGGCTGCCTGGTGTCAGGTAATTATGACTGAAGCAACCCAAGAAACCTGAAGCAATGCAACAAAAATAATCACATGAATTTCCATAGTAAGTACAATGCAGATAGCCAGCCACTTGACAAACAAATATTTATCCTTCAAAACTTAGCAAAAAGCACAACAATACATTTAAAAGGAATGCAAAAAATTGTGCATTGCAAAAGTGATCCCTATTTTTTCCACCAAAAAGAAATCGATAATTAGATAAGGTTTTAACTTAAGTGGGAAATGGCCTGTTTACCACATAAAAAAAAAAAAAAAAAGTGTCAGCATATGTCCCTCAGAATAGTTCCTAGTGTTGGCTGTTTTGTGCGTTCCCAGTTCAAAAAAGATTGGAAGAAACACTGCTCGGCGGAAAAGGGCTTCAAAGGCCTCTCTACCATACTGTAATGAGACTGTCTGATACCGCCCAGCGTTGTCGGGAAGGTATGAAAAAGGCTGGATGGCCATGGTGATGTTATCTCTACCTTTTTAACACCTCGCTCTCTGAGACAGACTCCTTAATGTGCAGGAAGCTTGCGTTCGGATGTGGCTGTGATGTTATTTGTTACGCTAGACGTATACCGTTGTTGTCAAGCAACTGGGGCCTTTTTCATTTTAAGTTATTAATGTTTATACATTTACTAGTTCTGCATATTTGTGTTTTTCTTTAATTAATGCGTGTTTTCTTTGAAGCCCTGCACAAATGGAGATCAGTCAAAAAAGCAGAAGGGTTTGTAATTAATTTAGATTTGCGTAAAAACAGCAGCTTTCACAACCTTTCACACACCAATTGCATAAAGAACATACTGTCACATTGTTTGACATAAAAGCCTGGGCTCGTCCCAAAATCCCTATGCCAAAATAAACAGACGAAAACAGAAAAACTGAAAAACAACTGACAATTTATATTTTTCGAAATGAGCAAACTCGAGTCGCTTAGATATGTATGGAAGAAAAAGTGCAACTTGTCCTTTGGTTATAAGTGGTGTTTGACATATTTGACAAAAAACGAAGGCGTCGCCCTTCACGTCATGCCGCCAATGAGTAACAGTTGAAATGATAATGTTTATAAAAGCATTTGTAAAACCATTGCTGTTAGACCGTGTTTGTGAAAGCAGTGTCACTGAACTTGACATCTAAGCGGCATAGCTGCATTTCAGCTGCTGCTAAGTGCTAACCACCTTCTTGTGATTTCTAACCTGTACCC
The DNA here is from genome assembly GCA_025775045.1 of Hiodon tergisus. Taxonomy (NCBI): domain Eukaryota; kingdom Metazoa; phylum Chordata; class Actinopteri; order Hiodontiformes; family Hiodontidae; genus Hiodon; species Hiodon tergisus. The sequence goes on from JAOVYW010044229.1 coordinate 16,133, forward strand.
CCATACATTCCATGTATTTCACCGTAGCAGAAGATTTGTGAAGAAGAGCTGAAAAGCCTGAAGTTCTTCACAAAAAGGGACCGGTCGTCGACGTTGGGCTTGTACTGAGTGCTAACAATGAGTGCTTGACCAACTTGAAAGTACCATACATCTCTTGTGGACACTTTTGGAAAAGCGGCCTGGTTTGTTGTCCGCTGAGCACTGTGCTTCAGTTCTGTAATTATTACGCTGATAAAAAGGGGCCTTCATAGCAACTATTACTAAACACGACGCTCGGAGCTGGGATTTCGAGTGACCATCTTTGACCTCATTGAGGGGTTGTTAAGACCATTTTATAAACTACAAACCTACAGTGATTGGGTTTTCTGCTTTGGGTGCCTTTGTTGTCCAATCAAATGGGTTCTTTTGGGACCACATGAAGCAGTGAGTCTAGTTGTGTTGCAGTGACCGTTATAACAACAGCGTTTTTAGAAAGATACTGATTCTTGATGAGAAACACAATAGCGTATAGTGTAAGAGCACTTGAACCATTGTTTGTTTGTTAATTTCTTCTACATAACGTAGCGCATTGGAACGGGCACTTCTGTTGCATTGAAAACTCACCCCTTCTTTCTCTTTGGTAATTATTTTGTTCTTTGTCTCGAGCTAGCCAAAAGCAAGGCTTAAATTGAATTTTTAAAAATCAGTCTCTACCATTTTTAGATTAATTCAGTGTTTTTTAAATCCAAAAAACACAAAATTGGTGTTTCTTTCTTTTTTGGTTTCCAATTCTATTTTTGGTTTATATGTAAAACTTACAAATGAAATACCTTTAATTTTTCTCTCTTGGTTGGCCTGTCTCTGCTTATTTGTATTCAGCTGTTTGTTTAAGAGTAATTGGAGGTACTGCAGAAGATTCTGGAACTAAGCCACAGACCATAACTAATGTACCAACTATTCTAATATCCTTTTTTACCCTATTTGTTTACATTTTTAAAATATTTTTATTTCAGTATTTGAATGATTTTAAAATCACCTTTTCAGAAAATGAACTCTTGGCGGTTTTTAGTTTGAATGCCACTATTGTAAGTTGAATTAAAATGATTGTTTGAAGGCAGGAGTGCTTCTCAGAATCCCAAGCTGCAACAATAACCCACACCCTGCACAACTCAGAATTTCCTCTGTTTCACAGTGCAACATCCCAGATACAGACACACAGCTGGTATTTAGGAACATTCAGCAATCCCGTATTGTATTGTATTGTATACAATAAGATGTTGTGTCCGGGAGTTAGTGCCATGTAGGTCTGCTAATCAACGCTCTACGTGACAGCGCAAAACTGTGACTTTCCCTCATTTAATTCACTTCTCCAAAATATGCAAATACGTTTCTATCTTAGGCCCATTTCATTAGTTTCCTTTGCCGTTGTTCTGCATCCTTCAGTGCTTCACAAACACTGAAATCCCAAATTTTCCTGCCTCTATTCTGTAACGTGTACTTATTCCCAAGGTGGCAAACAAGCCTAACAGCGTGTAACAGAAACCTGCTGTCCTCTCATTTCCCTGAGCGCGGCTGAGAACAAACGACCGAACCCCCCGGAATGGGACGGCCCGATGATAAGTGTGAGGCTTCTGTTTTGTAGCCTTCCTCCGTGAATGGAGAGGTTATAAACGTAAGTGCTACCGCATTAGAGCTGGGGTCAGGCCAAAAAGGACGCGGAGAGCCAAGTCGCGGCCATGCGGTGACTGGGTAGGATTTTTCCGACATGTGAGGCAGCAGGATCGAGGTGGATTTAAATCATTTTCAGTGGGCTCTCTCATGGGGCTTTAGAGTGGGATTTTTTGCTGGCTTTGGGCTCTGCTGAATGCAGAGATTTGAAAAATGATCAACGCTGTGTCTGCCTTTGCGTTAAATGATGCAAGTCAGACTTACCCTGTGGTAACGGAGATTGAAAGATAACTGAAATATATATACCGAAAATGTGCTCTAAAAGAAACAGGACAGAAATAATTGGAGCCATTTGTAGATAGGTTGATTCACTTCGGGTTGACGTCGGAACCGAACAGCACAGTTATTGACTTGACCGTAGATCGACCGGAACATGATGTACAGGAAGAAAATCGGTCTGCATGAAAGTACACGTGTGTTAAGAGAGAAGCATTTTGCATGCTTCCTGATTTCCTCAATCCAGTTGCGTTAACGTGTCAGATTGTCTTCACGTGGCTGGTGACTTTCCTTACATGAGTATTTTCTGCTTAGAGCCATTGCTGTTGCTCACGTTGCTCTTGGTTATCTCTCCTGTCTGTTACATCTCTTCCCTTCAATGTGGTGTTTCAAACAACAGGAATGGCCACTCGCCGACGCTGGCGGCAATTAGGTGTTTACTCCCGAGAGGAATGTAGGCTTTAATGACTGCTATTGTGTGCGTGTGAGCAAAATTAAACCTTGAGAGGAAATTCTGAAAACTAGAAGGCCCCATTTGCCTATTAAATGTTGGCACACAGCTTAGAATTGAATTAATGAATTTCATTTTCAGATCCTGTGGATTGGGTATGGGCATTGAATCAACAAACGTAGACACTGACAGTCAGAGTTTTTTTTTACTGCTTGGTTAGTTTTTACTTCTTGTAAACAATTATCTGACAAACGTCATAAAGGAGACACTTGGCATTCACGTTCAGGTAACAGGAAGTGATACTTTTCCACCTTTTACATTGTTTATGTTTTTAATGTGGAGTTGGTCCCCACGTTGCTTCTATAACATCCTGCACTTTTCTCTGAAGGCTTTCCACTAGACGTAGGGCGATTTTCCTCCATTCAACCACAAGATGCATCGGGCCTGATGCATCTGGGCTGGTAGCGTTCTCCTGGCTCGGTTCTCCAGGTTTGTCCGTCAGACTGCCGGATGGTGAGGCGTTATTCATCACTCCAGAGAATGCAGTTCCACTGCTCCAGAGTCCAGTGGCAGCGAGCTTTGCACCACTAACCCTAATGCTTGGCATTACGCGTTGTGATCTTAGGCTTGTGTGCGGCAGCTTGGCCCTGGAAACCCGTTTCTCAAAGTTCCCTACGAACAGCTCTTGTGCTCAGATTACTTCCAGAGGCAATTTGGAACTTTGGAACTCAGTACGGGCCGTTCCTCTGTCAGTGTTATGGAGATTGCATGGCTCTGTGATCGATTTTATATACCCGTCAGCAACAGGTGTGGGCTAAATAGCCAAATCCGCTAATTTGAAGGGGTTTGCACTTACTTTTGGCCATGTGGTGTATCTCTAGATGGTATACCTTGTGAATGCAGGAATCTCCTGTAATTGCTTTTATGAAGCATGCCATTTTTGTCGTAATGGATTTTGACACCCGTATCATCGCCGTGGAATGGACCACGAGTGGAGAGACGGGGAGGAGGAAGGGAGATGCCATGGTCGATTAGAGTACATCATGGGAAGTCGCTGTTTGAATTGTCATTTGACTTGCTGCTCTCCATTTTTATCCACAATAATTTGCTGCTTGAGATTAAATTCAGTTAAATTCACCTGAAGGGCGTAACGCCTTGCCCCGTGTGACTTTGTCGGGCATTTCCTCCTTTAGTTTTCCCGTTTCTTCTTGCTTTATACTGCGTGAGAAGTGGTCCGTTTTTTTGGGAAGTGGTATGATTAGCATTAGACAGGATTTGCTTTTCTGGTTGTAATTTTGGTCAGATGGGGTATTTGATGTAAGCATTATACAGCCGTGTATCAGCTCACTTATCATGATAACCATGGTAAATTGATGGATTCCCTTTTTTGTACGTGTACACTGCATTTATTAGAATTTCCTTTTAATTTTCCTTTCCCTTTCCCTTCCATCACTTGCTTATTAAATGATTTAATATATAAATATATTGGCCAAAATATTTATATACCATTGTAGTCTCACAAATGCATGCCATGATAAACCAAAATCCTGTGCTACTTTCTCTATGCTGAATACACCATTCAATAAAACTTTGAATCCCCTCTAGACATTTTTACTAGACATGCATACTAGCTTTCTCTCTTTTCCACCGGCTGCTAGGTTTGCCAGACTGAGAAAGATTCTTTTGGATCCGGCGAGTGCTTAAAGTGCCAGGGCACCTTTATTCCCGACCCTGTGTTGTGCCGCGATTGGTTTCTGGAGCGGACTTTAGCCCTGCATTGACACGAAAAGGATTATGAACCCCTGACTCGTTCTCTTCAGTGTAAAACCCAAAGTCATGATTCCATTCTTGTACTGAATTAAGTTGACCTCGGTGTTAACGGTGCCAAACGTATGATGATGATAATGATAATAATAATAATAATAATAAACTTTATTTTTTTATAGCGCCTTTTACTATTTGTTTTTCTTTTTTCTATTTTTCATGGAGGCATTCTTGCTACCATTATGTCCAAAATGGATTCAATAGAGTTCTGATCAATGGATGCGACGGCTTTCACTGAATTTGCTGTGCCAACTTAATGGGCCATTGTTAGGGCAAATATAAATATATTTTCCCCCACGGCTTTCTTCATTCCCATTCAGCTGCACACCAGTGCACGCTAATAAGTCTAATTAGACCCCTTGAAAGAAAGTTGGCAGCGGCGCGCGTTCATTTCCCGGCCCTGCTGGAAGCCCACATTCAACGCAGCTGCGATTATTCTGGCTCCTTCCCGAGACGATCCGGTGGCATCAGGCGACAGCCCCTCGTTAGTTATCCTCGGCTTTGAGGACAAAAGGTATGGGGTAGAGCGAGGAGGAACGCGCCGCGAGATCAACCGCAAGTGGCAGTGACCGCGTGTGGTCGCGTCTAACCGCACGGGACCACGCCTGACCAGATCACGTCACTGTCATTGTGAGCTGCATTTTTGGACCAATTTTAGAATAGGGGTTTATAAATATTTACTGGTATATTTCTGGTTTGATTGATGGCATCAATGCAAAGTAGAATATCAGTCTTGAAAATCGATACACAAATATAGTGGCTAATATAGAACTGATTCAGATTCTATTTTATTTACTCTGCTGGGGGTGATTCGTAAGGGGATTAATCACACTGTCCTGAACCGAATGGAAATTATAATATTGTGAAGTCAAAAATGACCTGTTTAGCAGAGCAAATAATGGCTCCCTCTTAAAATGAACAGCAGTGAAGCAAATCGCAAAGGGTAATGACACTTTTCAAAGGCCTGCCATTTTGCTCAGCACAGAAGATTTTTACCAGAAGCTGAAAACACAGAGCAGGAATTTCTTGTCTCTGTGAAAATTACTTTTGAAGTGGCACACTGGTGGGAAACTTAACTGAAGTATTTTGTCTATCTTCAATTTTAGCCAGTGAAACAGGAGTCGGATAGGGGATTTTCAAATGCTTGTCTGGATCACATATAGCTTTACCTTACTGGTGTGAGACTGACTCATTTTCTGTTATCAGAATTCCCTTTTCTCTATGTTTTGCTCTTTGGTTTCCTCCCGGGTTGTACAAAAACAATATAATTGCATAAATGTCATTTTGGTTTTTTTAAGCTTCTGGTAAAGGTTAATTGAACACCATGCTGTTAAACGTTGTTTTTTGCGGAACTTTGAAAACGCCAGCAGAGAGAGAATTTTTAAAAATAAAACACCGTTCCTTGTCCCTTTAATAATTACACCAAAGCACATTAGGTTCAAATGCCTAATGGAAAGATGAACCCCATCTCACATGGGGCTGGATTGCTTTGTTAGCGTATTTAAAGGTGGTTTGCGTGTTATTTTCTGTCAGGTAGTGCAGATGGCAGTTCCTGGGGTCTTTTGACCTCCACTCTGGACATCACGCTGCTTCCTCTGCGTGTAGTGGTGACGTTAGACAATCGCAATGTAGTGCTGCCCTAGAATCAGTGAATACAAATGTAACATCTTCTTGACCATGTTCTGAAATTACCCAGCTTTCAGATAATAAATCATGAGCCTTCCAATTTTTGCTTAGGGATACAGATAGAAGCATACATATCATCTGGTTTTTGCAACATCCTGTCCTTGGAACTCTAAGCAAATACAGTGTTCACGTTTTCACCCTTTTCTGTCTCTCGCTCTCTTCTCTCCTCTGCTGTTTTGAATCAACACAGCACTATGCTGAAAACCCAGACCCAGGATGTTGGAACGGGCCACCGGTTCAGTCAGCACCCACACCCTGCCGGACCATAATGCCCTGGGAATCCCCCCGCTTGGCGTGGGGGTGTGCAGCAGCAGCGCACCGCGGCGGGACGTCCTGCAGCCGCCCGAGCCCGAGAGCTGGCGCAAGCACCGACTCGGCCTGGCCGAGGGGTCCCGTTCCTGCTCCCAGCTGGAGCTCCCAAATGCTGCGGATGGCCTGCTCCCGCACGCAGCCAGCCTGGACGCCCTGTCCAGTCTGCGGGTCAGTCAGGCCGGGGTGCCGCCCCTGGGACTGCACTCCGACATACCCATCAGCCCCCATGTCATCAAGCGGCGCCGGGGAGGGCTCATCGAGCAGCGGGACATCGTCAAGGCCCACCAGGCTCACAAGATCCAGAGCACCCCGCAGGCCCGGCGCAAGGAGTGGGAGTGAGTACACCGGGCTAACAGTCCTGTCCTCTGCCCATGTATCGGAAGCAGGGAATGTGACATTTACACATCTGGCTTTAACCAAAATGAAAACCGTGGCTCTAATTAATTTGTGGTATTCTTCAAAAAAAAAAAAAAAAGAGAGATTAATAGAAAGCTGACAATTGTTCTATAAGCGTTCTGTGCCGATATAAAAATGTTGCATGCTTTATGTTGGTCTCAGCTCAATATCATTGTACCACGTGAGCTAGTACGTAAGTAAGTGAAACAAACACGTTAATTACACACACCAAAGTGTAACATTATGTAAAGTGGGGGAAAAACTCAATTACGAACGAACGCATAGCTAGATCCTGCTGGTACTCTGTGCGTTAGGCTGAAAGAAGTGGCTGGCCTGGCCGTGGCATGCGTAAGGGGTGCAGCCACGGTGATGATCACCTCCTCCTTTTGCGGAGTCGCGCTCCTCCCTTCTGTTACCTCCTGCATGCCCGTGTGAGGTGTCAGAGGCGGGTGGAGTCGGACGAAGGCTCTCCGCAGCGGCCATGTTCTCCAAAAACATCCTCTTGGGTCACACTAGTACATTAACCATGAGAGGTTAAAGGTGGTTTTCGGGGTCTCAGGCGATTCAGCTTTGATCCTCGGAAAAGCTGGCCTAATTAATATTGCTTCAGAGAGAAGGAACGTCTTTAATTTCAGGTTACATTGTTACCCGAGTCTCTTACATTTCAATGGAATTCGGAACCGTTTTGTCAGCTAACGCCAGGAGAATTGTGCGCCTGGAAGATTTATTTGATTATTCTCCAGTCTGATTGCTCTGCCATTGTGGTAGGAATAAAGAGACCATTTCTAACAGGCATGAATTTCAGAACGCAGATTCTCTCTTGGTTCTTTCTACAAAAATAACCGTAGCAGCCACTAGCTGTCCAGTGCTGTCACCATCCCAATCTAGTCGATAATGCACTCTTGGTGTGCCCTGGCACCATAGAAGAAAAGAAGTTGCAGACTGTAGCCCTATAAATCAATGGTAGGGGCATTTTGAAACACATGGGTGTTAATATATGAGTTATGTATTTCTTTGTCTCTGAATGCTATACTTCATGTTGAAGTGTTAACATAAATAAATGGGCTTCATGTTCAAGTTTATCTAGGAAATATGGCTGCTTTGTTGTGTGAATCCTGGTCTATAGCTGCGCAGTTGTAATGGAGAGAAACAATTATTCTGCTGGCTCACACTGTGAACAGCAGAACGATCCTGATGTTAGTGACAAACTGGCATTTTAAAAACAGTTATTTTCTGCCCATATACAGATCATAACATTCCCTGCCCAATATGGACAGTTATCAATAACTGCTATGTTGTTTAATGGATTACATCATTAAATGTCTAGTCTTTGGTCATTTACTGAAAGGAAAAAAGAGAACCTTACACAATTAAATGGCTGGAGGGCATCCACCTGTGTTTTACTGATGGGAGGATAATTGAACCTTGTTTCTCTCTAGGCGCTCCAGATAGGCGAAAAAATAAAACAATTAAAGCACAACTTTGAAGTCCAGCAATGTCTTAGAAAATCATGCCACTGCAGCGAGGTTGGGGTGATTTCAATCACCGCTTACCGTGTCCTGGGCCAGAATGCTGAGCCAGCAGCTGAATAGAGTGAATAGAGTGTCGGGAGATTTATGCAGCGGAGGTCCGAAGGTGCTTTTGTTCGGTAAGAACTTCACCAGCAGTTGATGGCAACTTCTGCCATCAGAGCAAAGAACCACTGCTCGAGTCAAGGTTTCATGACCTCTGTCTGACTTGCCTTTGATTAGACTGGTGGAGAATCTAGTTGGTTCTCTATCCTGTGGGATTGACTCCGCCACCTCTAAACCTCTCTCAACCCCCCTTTATCTCCCTGGACCTCCTGCAGGAATTAGGGACTTTAATAATGTCCTGTTTCCATTAGCAGGCTGTGAGTTAAAGGACCTCTGTGGAAAGAATGTCTTAATTCTACTGATAATGTTGACTTCCTCGTAACCAACTGCATTACTCCGCCTTGCTGTGCTGGGAGATTAGAATGTTAACTGAATTCAAATCTCCCAGCAAATGTGTCGACCAACAGACCTTGCTGGCTGTCTAATATTTAGAATAACTGTGTATACCATCTCTCACATATGATGTCTGATATAACAGACCCCCGGTCTGGTTAAGAAGGATGCCCTCTTCTGTCAATAAGTTTACCTAAAGATATCTGCCCATGAATTGGAGCACGATGTCTTCGTGCAAAAAGTGCATATAAAAATTTAATCCAGGCTTCTGCCCATAGTTTGAGTCTTCTGGTTGGATCTGTGATCAGGTGCAGAAATTGTACCGATGCAATGGCACGCAGTCCAACTTCATTGGCTCAATTGTCTGGATGAGCATCAGGGGAGCCTTGGGGCGAATATAAGTACTAAAAATATATACTTATGTTATGTGCATGTGCTCAGGCAGAAAACACGTGCAATCAGTACACTACACTGAAAAATGGATTGATTACATTTTGTTTGTTTTTTGCGTTCCTTCAGGCATAAAACTTGGGGTTTTGTTGGGGCTCATTTTATTTTATTGTTCATTTATTTTATTTTTCAGGTTAGGACTTCGGCTGATGGACATTTCTTCTCTTGTCAAACCCCTCTTGTGTGATCTAGATAGTTTAAAATCAGTTGGTTTTCTTTTAAACGATTCCTGATCTGGCTTCTTCAACACTTTATCCTTGTTTCGAAAGGCCCCTGGGTGTCAAAATGAATTGAATTTAAATAATTGAATAATTGAATTTATTCTGAAATCAAGTTGAACCTCTTTAAATGCAAAGAGACAGACCATTAAAACACATCTTGCCTTCATGGCCATTTCCACAAATAACCTTGATAAAGAATTTCAGTTTTAAACAATTTATTATAATTGAAAAAAAGTACAATTTCCTGTTAGTTTCACTTTGACTATTACTATTATTCAGATTAT
>JAOVYW010044240.1:0-25644 GCA_025775045.1 Hiodon tergisus
CCCCCCCCCCCCCCCCCCCCCCCCCCCCCCCCCCCCCCCCCCCCCCCCCCCCCCCCCCCCCCCCCCCCCCCCGGGGAGATGTCACGTTCAGTGTGGAGATGCAATGAAATTAAGACTGGAGGAAATGAGGCTGGATCAGGGGCTGCCCCCACCCATCACCAGGATCCCCAAAGCAAACTAATTTGAGGGTGCAGGTTAAATGTAATAAAGAAAGCCAAAACAATTCGACACGTCATTGCCTAAACATCATTAGGCTTGAAAAAAACCACATCGCCTGAGGACCACGCGCAGTGCAGAGGTCAGTTCAGAAAAGCATCCAGCCAACTAGAGTTCAATGGAGCTTGCTTTACCTCAAGGCACAAACTCTACTTCAGTTACAAAAAGTTAGTAAACTGGGTCCCAAATGCCCTCAGCACTGATTTCCAGGACAGCTGCCGAAGAGCTGAGGACAGATTTTAACTTTAAAGATTTTAACTTTTAAATTCTTGTCGTCATAAAGTTCCCTGCTCAAAACCAGACATTCCAGTCATGGGAATGAGCACAATTGTGAAATGTATGACACTTCATGAGGAGTGTTAAAAACACAAAGCCTCACCACTGCGATCCATTTACACAGCTCAGAATTTATCAATTTATTTAGTCAGGTTATGTTATTTAGGTTAAGTACTTTCTTTAAACAATCAAGAGCATTGCACTTTCTGGGATTTAAATTAGCAACAAATGAACTAGTTTTTTAGGGTTTTTTTTTACGTAACACAGGGCCATGTCACTTGAGAAATCTTCCCTCATACTTCAAACATGGAGGACTGACCGACAGGGCCTGCTTATGGTGTGTTTGAGCCTAGATTTATTAAAAGCTCCATTACAAAATTTGGCTGGCGGCAGATTTTTTACCAAGTGCTGCGATTTACTACTACGAGGCAAGTATGTTATGTAGTGGGTTTCTCATGATTGAAAGATGCAGCCCTGGTGCAAAGCCTGTGTTTGACTCAACTGGGAAACAGACCTGGGAGTTATTCCCCTGCACACCTGTAAGATATGGTGGATTTGATTTCAGTTTTGTGCTAGGATGGGGGAAGGGATGGAGCGCTGCGAGACTGTCTTACACTTGGCCCTGGCTGAAAACTCCCGATTGTGTCTGCATCGGGAGGAGCTTGATACCTTCAGCCTAGTTGCGGGGCTGGAAATGGAGCTGCACACCAGAGCACATATTTCAGTGTCCTGTGACTGTGATTCCACTGAGGAGGTAGCATCAGTGGGAGAAAGGAGCCCCAGCCGAAAGGGAGAGCTGTGACGAAATCCAGCTCCCATAGCTCCAGCACCCCCACATTCATCACAGCGCTGATGGAGAGCAGGGCTGCATGGCAGATGTTTCCCAGAAAAAAAAACTGGCCGAGAGCTCTCGCTGCCAAGCGCCGTGGTTACTGACGTGCCGGAAGGCCCGACCCCTTTCTACACGGCCCGGACAGGCCTGCACCACCACGCACCACATCCCCAAACTTGCCGCTACTGTGTTCTTTACTTCACACCTCGATCCAGCTGGATACAGAGTTGAGGGGGACAGTTTAATCTCATTAAAATGTGGCAGCCAAAGAAATGCCCCATTCAAAGATGCCAAACAACGCCTTTAAAAAAGTACTGTAAAACTGGCATGTAACAAGGAGCTACAAAGACAATCCCTCTACAAAAAAAACTAAAGGCATGAAGTAGGGTCAATGATAAAGCCCCCCCATGACTTTGTGAGTGTCACTGGACCTCCTGCCAGTGGAAGTGTTTTCTGACACATGAGTGTGTGTGCTGTATTAGTAAACACTAATAGAATGCAAGTCTGCTTCCTTGACACATGTATCTTGTTAAGAGGCCAGTGGTTTGTTAGTGGGCTCAAGGAGGGAGGGGGAGTTGGGAGGAGGATTGCCCAGACAGGCTGGAGTGCCAGGTCCCTCTGTGCAGCTTTTTATTGTAATGTGGCTCGGCCCCCAGCACTAATGAAGCCTGAGCCTCTAAGTTCTGCACTAATCACCTGGTCTGATAACGCTGACAGCGAAGAGGACTCACCGCTCTCTGGGGGGGGAGCAACTCAAGGGGCGACCGACCTAGCACGGCACTCCACGTGGCCAGAGGAGGCAACATGTCAGACATGCCAGGCTAAAGCCCCCCTGCACAAGACAGCATTAACCCAGTAAATGCTTCTTGCAAAGTGAATGTCTCCATTGCCCTTTGCTTGCCACCTTGGTTCCATCAAGGACCAAACTGCATGTAAAATAAGTACCCATGTATTGGCTTATAACACCTTTATGTAAACAGCAGCATGAACACTGATTGAGCCATTCAAACGAGACAAATGAAACATGCTGTTATTCCTTTTCTGGATGGGAGCGGCTGAAGCTTATTTCTGCAATCAATTCAATACAGTTTAAGAACTGTCTAAAGCAGTAACATGAACACAGTACCCACTGCATTTTATCAAACACAAGTAGACTGTTCGTATTAGTTTTTTTAGCATGTGATTGAAAAAAAATATTCAAGCAGCACACACCCTCAGACTGACCTGAAATCAGTTCCATCCATTGGAATGTATAACAAATTAGCTATTTTCTTCCTGACAGTACAGGAGTGTTTCTGGCACCTAGAAACTCTTCATGAAGGGAAACGGTCCTGTAAAGAGGCCAAAGCGGACATCCTACACCACATTGAGTGACAAGCTGGGAGGCTCCGCTCCTTTGTTTCGGGACCAGTGTTTATTATGAAGAGCACTGCGTGTGGGTAACCTGGAGAGGGGTGTGGGTGTGTGTGACTAAGTGTGTGTGAGAGAACGAGAGAAAGAGTGAATGTGTGTGTGTGCGTATGAGAAAGAGTGTGTGTGTGTGTGTGTATGTGTGTGAGAGAGTGAGAGAGAGAAATTTAGTAGATGCCAGTCTTTGCAGTGGAGAAAAATATAACAGCATGAAAGATTCCTGCAGCTCCTCCTAGGTCTAAAATTAATCTGGTTTTATAAACAGCCCCTAATTAGAGGAGAGAGGCCGGAATCCTATTTTAGGAGCTGTAGCCACACATGCCCTCACTCCCACCAATACACACACACACACACACACACTCACGCACACACACGCGTGCACATACACACATACTGTATATGCTCATACAAAGACACACACAATATACACCCACATACTGAATGCTTACATATATACACACATACACACACACCATACACCCACATACTGTATATACTTATACACACACACACAAACACTGTATATGCTTATACACAAACACACATACAGACCATGCCTCTTTGTGCATCTTTTTACACTCCTCCAATGTCTCGCCTTGTGGATGCAGACTCTGAAAAACCCTTACGTGACAATTAAATTTTTCCACCAGGTCCTAAAAAGAGGAGCACTTTAAGCAGTATACTTGGGCCCATTTGGTTGTTTAATGCCCAATTCTGGGTCAATAAATTTCAGTTCAATACATGTTTATTAAATTAAATTGGCCTGAGTGAGGCTGCTCCTCGGACTTCCCTTCAGTTTACTTAGGCCGAGCATCACAAAGAAAGCTCCATCAAGTGACTCTACTAAGTACGACAATCCATTTAAATAATTCAGTACTGTTCTTAAGGGCTTAATGAGGCAGTTTGGTGCAACTCGGCTTTTCAAACAATCGGAATGCAAGCCAAACCAGAATAACATTGTCTCATTGTTCTATCTTATAACCCAGTACAGTGTTTTCTGCTGCTGGACAAAGGCTGCTGGGAACTTGTTTTGTTTGCTTTCACGGTGGGTAGGCCAAATGCACCCTGACCCAAATAACTTAACAACGCTGGACCAGTGCTAGTACACTGAAAATGAAAAAACAGAGAACATTTCATTGGTGTAACGGAGCTCACTGTCAAGCAGCAGACAAAAATTGTCAAATTGGCACTTTGCACAGAATCTTTCTCGCTCATCAGACATATGACTGAGAACCAGCAGTTGAGCTTTGAGTAGACAGTACTGTAAATCAATTCTGTCATTTGGTTAAAGCTTCCTGATCAACTTTCAGAGATTACGTGTTCACAAAGTTCCTGCCCGGGAATGCGGAAAAGTCACGTGGCAAAGCTTGTACCTGTGACACACGCCTCCCCTTCTCACTCACACACTGGCCACAGTGATGCCTGCCACAGGACCCAACCCCTTTCGCCAGATGGAGCAAAGTCAGTGAGAACGAGAGGGACAGGGGGTTTAGGGGTAGGAACGGCTGGGAAGATATGAGGTAAAGAGGGAGGGTTATATAACTTTGGAGTCAGATAAAAAGAGTCGAGTTGAAAGGAATGACTAAAATAACAATAAAGAAACACCCGCCGGTATAACGTTGCTATGGAGAATTCCCCAAGCCATTTAAAACAACAATATCTATTAAGGGTAAATAAACAGAGAAATCTGAAGTGACCAGGACCAGAAAACATCACGGAGATGTCGCCAATGAGACCAGACGATACGAGTGGTGAATGAGCATTATGGCATGCATTTGAATTTTGACCCCTGACCTTGTCTTTGACCACGCTGGTCAATAGGTCAGAGGCTATGTGGCACTGACAGGTGCTGCAAGCTCCACTCAGCCTGCCCTGTCTCAGATCCATGTTTGTATATCTTCTCAGTGCTGTTCAGGCTCTCAGGCTAATGCCTGCACGGATCAACCCTACCTCCTGCCCACTCTGTATTTTCTCCCAAGAAGGAAAACTCTCAGCTGTAATATAGACCATAGGAATTCTTATTGCAGTCTTTCCTTGCCACCTAGATACGCTTTTACCCATTTCAATGATGTATCCAGCGAGAAACCCAGTGGACCAGGACACCACAGCGGACTAAAGCTGGGTGAGTGTGCGACTGCTATTTGTTCTGGAATAAGGTCTAAACGGAACTTGTCTTTTTTTGTTTTAGACAGATACAATTGACTGCAGCCAAAATGCAAGTCAGTGTACAGAAAAGGCACTTCTGTACCAGAAGTTTGATGGAAACATGGAAAAAAGACAAACTGGGGGGAAACCAAAAGCAGTGACCTCTGCATTGAGACTCACTGTGCGCAATGGATTAAAACGACAAGCACGACAACTGTCCACGTATGTCAGTGCATGCAGACATAAGTGCTCAACACACCAGGACAAGTACAGAACGTGGTTCCCATGAAATTATAGCAAGAAATAAGTCACAAATATCTGCATAGGTCACACAAACCTATATAAGTTATATATAACCAAAACATTCTCATTAGATTTTTGGAGGTCTGACAATGGCAGTGATATATAAACGCACACACACTTCCACATGAACACAATCTTGTTTGAGTCAAGACTACAACGAAAGCATAAGCATACAGCAGCAGCTGCATCATCCAAGGTGTGCCATATCAAATTCAACAGAGCCAAGGACACCATGAGACAACCCACTACATCAAGGAGGAACACCGGCGTAACTGAATTCTGTGTGAGGGCCGTCACCTTTCAATGTCAACACAAACACGGTTTACAGTCTCGCCTCTCGTGAGAAACTTGTTACTCTCGTAAACTTGTTACCCTATCCCCCAACAAAATTTTCACGCAATGAGCAAACATTTTAAACTAAATGGGTGGCCTGTCGTGCCCCGACCAAGAGTAATCAGATATGTTTTTAAAATAAATAAATACAATAAAAACAGGTAGAAATTATAATAACTCAACTCAAACTTCTGATCAAGAATAGTCTAAATTGAACAAACATATCAACTTTTAAAATAAACCAAAACAGAATGCAGACTCTTTCAGTCCCTATGCAACTATACCTTCATCAGTCCTAACCAAAAACTCTGCTTGTCCTGATGTAAGGCAAGACAAATTTAGGAATTAGAGCTGAAATACAAAATTACTAACTGAAAATAATAGAACTACAAAAGAGATATATACAGTACTGTGCAAAAGTAGACCAAGGAGTTCTGCAACAGATGGTTTTGCCTCCATCGAGCCCTGCTCTCAACATCATCGAGGCTGTCTGGGATTACCATGACAGAAAGAAAGCAAGCGAAACAAAGTCTGTAGAAGAACTGTGGAAAGTTCTCCAAGATGCTCTCTAAGATCTACCAGCCAATTGTCTTATAAAACTGCACGACAGTTTACCTAAGAGAATTGAAGCAGTATTTAAGGCAAAGGATGTTCACACCAAATATTTGGATGTTTTCGTGTTTTTTTTGTAGTAGCTTTTTTCCGTTTACTGCCCTTTATAGTTTTATTTTATATTTAAAAACTTTTCATTTAATCTTTTTTGAAAGCAACTTCACTATACAGAATTTATTTACATGTGCCTAAGACTTTTGCACAATACTGTACTATAGTTAAATGACAATTCAGAGACAATTCAGGGTGCTTTGGGGTGTGGGGCTAAAGAGGTGGGACAGGTTAGTGGAAAACACAGACACTCTTATAGTCACATGCAAATGCACAATTGTTTTCACACCCTCGCACACATTCTTGTTTACACACATGCAAATGCACACCGATACTGACCGCCATCAGCGTACACGTGCACATATGCACTGTAGTGCGGCAACATAGCGGTGGGCAGAAAGGAAGAGGCTGAGCCGCCCCAACCAAGGCCACGTGAGAATGCATGTATTAATTTGCTAAATGGGCATATATCATCTGCACCTGGCTCTAACTGTAAATTTGGTCCAGGAGCAGAATTTAAAATAGTGCAGTCTCCTAAGACTGGAGAGAGGAGAACTTGACCAGAAATTATATAATCAGTGTGTAAGAATAGTAAGGATTGGAAAATGCATTATTTTTGGTTTCTTTTAATTTAATTAAAATGCAACATTCCCATTTCCCACATAGATTGGGAAAGACAACATGATAAAATAATCTTCAAATGATGACACAAAAGAGCAATGTGTAAATCTTAATAATAATTAAAAAACTAAAGTAGTGAGAGTAATTCAAGCAAATTGAGTTCATGGAAGAAAAGGAATAAAACACTATACAGTGTAGGTTTGTAGTGTAGTAAAACATAAAAAAAAACATAAACATATTTATCTCCTTAGAGTCTCTATTTTTCTCTAGGGTACACAACCGTTCTGGACCTCTGCTAGACTAGGTCCTCCGGACACCCTGCCAGGCAGCAACCACGGTCTCTCCTTCTCTGAGGGACTGAGCGTCTTCATAGCCCCACGTAATTAGCCCTAACTACAGACCCGGACAGGACCCACATCTGGAACAAATTAAGACATTGCAGTTTCCTACCAAGACGGCTAAATATTTAGGTTCTGAGTTACTGCATGTGGATGAACTTGTGAGAGAAGAGAGAGACAAGAGGACACAGTGAAAGGAAAAAAAGGGCTAGAAAGAAAGCAAGGGTGAATAGTATTGTGTAATGCTTTAACATAAAGTCTGGTGAGAAAAGTCAAATGTCCATTTCCTTTAGACATCCTTATATTATCTAAATGCAACATTTTGCTACAGAAACAAAAAACATAGGATATGATCCGTACCATTAAGAAAATTTCTATATTCATCGATTCATCAGTTTTTTTTACACCCATTCTAGATAACCTAATTAGTAGGATTTGTGATTTGTTTCTTTTAATTGTATAGGAACAACAACCATCAGACGATTTCAATAAACAAGCCCTACCAGTAAGTCCCCTGGGTATAGGCCTGAGCTGGAATGTTTATGGGAACCAGCTGTTGCACATTAGGCAGGGTGAAAGGCCCTGCTAGCCCTATAGCCCCCTAGCCCCGTCTACCAGCCTCTGGAGGCGGAGACAGGACACGGGAGACGTGCGACGAGCTACACGTGTGGCCAGTGGTCTGTCACACTGAGCTCCACAACTGTGCCACGCTCATAGTTAGGGAAGCCCAGCACAAACTTCCCATTCCGGGGAAACCTGAAGTTTCTTTCTTAAGCAAGATGGCAGCTTTGGAGCCACCAGCAGAAAAGCCTAAACATCAAGTCACCAGAAGCCTTTTTTATTTAGATTAATTTAGATGTTGTCGGGTGGCTAAAACACTGTTGAACTCCTCAAAGAAAAGGAGCTTTGTAAATGTTACACAGTATGCTAAACACAAAACAATTATACAGAATGAAAAGGTGTCATGGTATGGGATTCATTAAAATGCTTACACCTCCAGCATCCTGGGTTTTAATAGTTCCCTCTCAATTCCAGAAATGTGCTCCACATATGTTTATCTTCACCTTTATTAATTGGGAACACAAAGCCATATAAATGTATCGCTGGCCAACTTCAGGTCCTTCTTACATAAATCCTCCAGCAGTCCCTTCTTTGCATTCACTGCTAGGCAAGCATGGGCTTTACTGGGCCCTATGTGGAGACTGGGCCTGTCTTACGGGATTTTGGAGAAGGACCAGGGGAGTCAAACAATAACTATTTCTGGGAGCGCTAGGGTTCTCTAGGACATAAAATATATCGCTTTTGTTTTGTATTTAAATTGTTTTTCCATTTCAGATTACCACCACCTACCCTCTGCTCGTGTATCCGCGCAAAGAGAAATAAAACGTTCATTCTAACAAAAACGAACAGCATTCAGTCAGTTCTTGAGTTAAACAGAATCCTGACATATGCTAAGACCAGAGATTTTCAATAAGTTTTACATTCTAAATATTATAGTTAAGAAACCATTATTAGTAAAAAATATAAACGTGTAACTAAACATTCTGGGCTGAAAAAAATAGATTTTCCTCTTTCTTATAATCTACAATGTATACTTTTCTCCACTATTGCAAAGTATTAGCAAAAATAAACAGACATATCAAGTAAATGTTAAAATCCCACTGGCCTTTGATACACTAGCAGAAAATGGTGACTGACCAGTCTTGTTGCTTGCCTTATATGACGACAGTGATTCCACTCTGAAGGGTAAGGAAACCCTGGGTCTCAGCAAACAGAAAGTGATTTTGAGGGGATTGGCTGATTACTGGGAGGTTATGGCATTACAAGAGGAAGCCATGCCACCATTATAGCACAGAGAGGGAGCAGAAAAATGAGGAGGAATGTGTTTCTACTTATTCTGGTTTCACAAGGCCAAGTCAGCTGGAGAGGGGGAGGGGGGGGATGGCCATCACGTTTCCTCCAGTTAATCGCAGATTTAAAGTGACATGGATGTGAAAAAGTGAAAAAGATGACATGCTGGTAAAGCAAGGACTTGCTGATTCAGGATCAACAACAAAATTAACCAAGGTCTTTTTCCTAGATATAATTTTCTAGCAGTAGTAAGAAAAAATAACTATTTCTGTTCCTTAGCGTTTACAATGTTATAGGTGTCATACTTCACCGTACAACATCGATCTGTAGGGTGAGTTCTCTGAATTCTGACAGTTAGCCTGCAAAGAGCCCCATGTTGGGTCAGTCCAAAAAGCCCTCGCTTGCCCTATGAGCTAGATTTCGCCGGTTTGAAATCCAGATAATGTCATTCACCAATTGTGATTGCGAGAGTACAACTGGCAGAGCGTTGCCTGTGCTGGTTTGGGTTCAATTGGCAGGTTACTAACGAGTGTGTCCTACCTGCTTTGCAGCACTCGCACAGTTGCAGTATTGCCAAGAGTATTGCCTTTCCCCCAATCACACTGAACCTCTGGTGCTGACAGTGTAGCATGTAAAGTAGACTTTAAAAAGAGATGGGTGCCACAAGGATTGGAGGATACTAGTTGTACTTCCTCAACCTCGCTGGGTGATGGTGGATTTTGTGTCAACAAGCAGAGATACATTACTATAACTGGCAATTCCAAATTGGAAAACTGGAAATTCTAAAATGAGCCCTGTGTCAGATGCCTGTTTTGCAGCAAACTGCTAAGCAACACAGAGTGTTACGTTACTTCATGCAAAAGGAACTGGACTTTTAAGGTAAAGGTAAAGCTGATATAATAAAGATAAGGTGAATTTAGTTTAACTAGTTGTGAACATTCAATGATGCTATAGCAGTATGTATGACCCAAGTGGTACCTCTACCCTCTTTAAAATATAAGAAAGCGTTCACCATTCATTCATACCCCACCGGGGTAGTACACAACTGGACTACTGTACTACTGTACAACTAACTGAGTGTTAACTATACACAGACATTTATATCTGCTGTATTTTACTTCCACATATTGCATTTACAGTGTCTCTTTTTAGCAACATTTGTCATAGCAGCATTTCCTCAGTGCAAAGCTGCAGCTGAGAAATCACAAGCCATTGCATTTTCTGCCACAGCATGTTCAAATTCAAACATCACTACAGGGATGTACCTGATGCAACATTCCTAGGGTGACTTCTTTAAAATGTTTCCCAGTTTCTCCTCCTGAAACTCCCACTCTATGTCATCATTCTTTTCATCTGTCTGCATAGTGTTATTATTGTTGAGAGAACATTTATAAGCAGAAGGCTTTTCAGCTGGGTTAACCGTTATTATGACACACAACTGACAGATCTCCTCCTCCTTATCCACCTCCAGGCCAACACGATCATCACGTTGACCTAACAATGATTTCAGTGCAGTCCAGAACCTTAATCTAGTGTGTTATTCCGGCCATACTCTTCAACATCAGAATCTCAGAATTTGTGGCTGGGATTTCTTTGCCATTGTGGCCTCCTAAAACTACTAGCCATAACTTAAATAATATATTAATTGTAATTACTAAAAAGTGTTTTTGGATATACACTTAAAAACCCAGCATAAAAGAAAAAGTCCCAATCAGAACACATTCACGACATTTAAAGATTCACAATAAAATAAGACATTTACTTAAGGTCAAAGAAGTCAAGAATTCAATGTAATTTAACTTACAAGGTAACGGTCCGGTTTGGAAGGAGGCTGACTTGAGGAGTTTCAGAAAGTTCTTCCCCGCTGCAGCTCACCCTTTTCCGTACAACCGCAGTTGCATGAGACTTGGACCGTTCATCTGTGCAGCTGCAGCCACTGGTGATGAGCCCGGGGCAGGCATGAGCGAGCCTAGACTCGGAGGCTGCCAAAAAGTACAGCAGCAGCAATAGGCGACCCCAGACCGAGACGCCAACGCCGGGCACCCGCATTGTCCCCATCGATCTCAC
The DNA here is from genome assembly GCA_025775045.1 of Hiodon tergisus. Classification (NCBI taxonomy): domain Eukaryota; kingdom Metazoa; phylum Chordata; class Actinopteri; order Hiodontiformes; family Hiodontidae; genus Hiodon; species Hiodon tergisus. The sequence continues at coordinate 11,056 of JAOVYW010044240.1, forward strand.
ATCAGCTGCCCCCCAATCAGCCCATTTCTCCACCGTTAGACTCCACAGGTCGAGATGCAAAATCAACTTGAACCTGAAGAAAGTTCAAGTCAATAAAATTACTGACACGAGGGAGAGTAGAATAGCGTCTTTAAAATCAAATAATCGGTCTTAATTTTTTCACTAGGAACGTGTGTAGTGTTAAATGTTACATGTAAAGTTTGGTACTTTGAAAGCCTTTACAATAGGTGATTAATTGTTTCGCAAGCTACGACGGCCAAATTGCTTGTTTAGAAAGAGTACGCAAAGCAACGCACTTACGGACTGAATGACACTAAGTCTTTCATAAAAATCCACTTACACTAAAATAACCTTATTAGAATATTAGAATATCACAATGCACATATTTAACCAATTTAAATAGTTGGCAAAGTTCCCTTTCACGCAATACAATTTTTCTTTCCGAACTGGGACTAATTATTGATCGAAGTCAAATAAATATAAATCGGTAATATACAAAATTAAAAAGAATAAAACCACACAGTTCTCTGTAAACGATATGTCAGTGAGCTTCTATGTAGTTATTTGTTCTGGTATTTCTTTGGTGCCCTCTCCAATTAATTTATATACTGTAGCCTGCAATAGATGTGTGATTTTTTTAAAAAGACGCAACAAGTTTGAGGTCTCCAAGTTGGCAGTCCCTTTAGCTGTATCCTGATGTCCATTTTAAATATGTCCTGGCAGTAAAAGCATCAGTATGAATAACGCTACTACTAGTACGGCTCGGCTCCGCAATAATTCCTAAGATCTAGCGGTTTCTGCCTGCTACTCTGTCACACAGAACTTCAGTTACTGCCTCTAGTGCGCGCATCCCCTCCCCGACTACGCACCAATCTACATGGTCCTAGTGCACCACTGAGTACTACAGTAACAACAGTGCATATAAATTAAAATTTTCCAAGGAGTGCAAAGAAAACACTTGTAATTGACAAGCTAGAATTCGGGAATAAAATAATTAAATTAAAAACATTGCATCTGTATTGTAGCCGATTATCATGTCCTTACAGATTGAACCAAATATAAACTGATGAATGAAACATTATTACGCAGACAAGAAATACAACAATACTGTTTTCTAGTAACATAAATCACAGCAGACATTACAGCAGTATTTCACTCCATCTGTGTTTGAGAACTTTTGGATAAAATTGCTTCAAGTACAATAAGTTTTAAACGAAAAGAAAACTGAATAAAATAATGCTCTGAAAGAAAGATACTTCGTTCAGAAATATGTTGCTGTGTTTATGAAAGTATTATGTAAATTAAATGTTAAGATTAACTTTACTACTTATACCGGCACTAGGACCCTGTAATTCACCAGCCCTTCTCATTTCCATACAGCCGAGGTCTTCGCGTGCGACTAGGCTATCTAAGACTGGAAAAACTTTTTGGCTTCGTTGAGCAGACACTAAGGGGGTTAGGAAGGGAAGAGGTGATGAACTAAAGATGAACTAAGAATCTGAAAATATGACCATGTCAGACAGAGTAAACTTTCTCAGTAGACTAGCAATGTATGACGAGTTATGTAGATACTGTACAATATAATAATATTTTATAAAACTACGTAAAAACAAAGCATTATGAATTTTACTCATTTACTTTATATATGATGGTTAATCTTAATTTATCTTAATGGTGTATTTAATATTGTGAAGAAGTGAGTACTTAATGTTTTTAGTTATGCGTACATTGAAACGTCTAATTGAACTGATCAGTATAGAGTTTGGCCAACTGCGTAAAACTGTGTAAAACTTTTACACTATCCCCACCCACATTAGCTAGGTGTGTTCTTCCTTCTTCTCCCGAAGTATTCAGGAGGTTTACTTAATTTGCTATTTACAAAAAGTAATTTTAGACAATTTAAAAGTACTTTTAAAATACAGAAAACTGGTCTTCTCCTTCAGGAGAACTTCTACAGTCTGACTACATACCACTTGTCAGTGTTTCTCTATAATTTCTCCAAATGCAGTGGGCTCTCCCTTCCATCCAATCTCATCTACCAAAAACGAAATGCATGGTTCAGGAAAATAATATCACATTTACTTCTAGAACATCACAGACCATCCATCTTGTACAGGACTACATGCACCAGGCATTTAACATGTTTTGTTTGTATTGAGGTTTGTCCTTGCTAATACAGCAAGACACACATTTGAGAAATTATTATTTGTTCATTCTTTTTGCTCACCACAAAGAGCATAATATGTTATAAGCTACATGATCTTCACATGAGGTGATAATGAGCCCCAGATAATGTCTAACACATTTTAACACAGGCTTTTAGTTTGGTAAAGGACATTTTTGTTCATAGGAGATCAGCACTAGAAAAAAAAAGAGAAAAAAAACTATATACACAAATATATACAAAGTTCTGTTTTATTACCTTATTTTTGATGCTTGACCAGCAGGGGAAATGTGTAATCATAGCATATCGGGCAATGGTTGGAATGCTTCCTGAGTTCTGAATAGGTGAACTGGGATAGTTTATCAAAAGGCGTTACATGTAATCGGCAGTGACAGGTATTTGCTGACATATCCACCAGACGGGCACCTAAGCCACACAATGGAGCAGTGTGAACCGAGTACGGCACCAGACCCCCCCAGATGTTATTCCTGTATATGATACTGTACGCTGGGGCAGGCGCCTAACGTCAGCTTGATTGCTTAAGGAAACCAGAAAGAGCGATGAGGCGCCTGTTCAGCAATGAAACAGAGAGCTGTTTATACAACCCGTTAAGTACGGCTTCAACTGCAACACCCCCCTTTGACAAGCCAGCCCCCAAATCTTTCTCATCTGGTGCGCAGTTTCCATTTAAAATATCACGTCCCAAACTGCACATTACATCAAATTGTACTTAATGGCAACCAGACAAACTTTTAAGTTGGTCCAACATCCCCCCTTGCCTCTTTTCCTTCGATGCTCATATAGCCAAGCTAGCAATTACTCTCTCTCTCACCCTCTGTCTCACATCTGGACTCCATTCCAGGTAGAACACAGAAAAGGGGAGGATGCCTGGCAGGAAAGCTGGGGAGGGGGCTGGGGTGTTGGGAGAGATTTGGGGAAGACGAAGAATGGCGCTATGATAGAAGAAAGGTGGGAATAGTTTAGGGGTCAAGTAATGTTTCCTCTGGGGGGCAATTCAATTGAGCTTCCTCAACCCTAATTTTTCCACCAACATCTGCCCACAGAATCACATGGGTCAAGAAGACAGGTAGTTTGGGTCGGTGGAACTTCATTCATTGGTTTGTCAAGCAAGGAGAAATAGTAGTTAAAATAAGTGTCAGCCACAATGGACATTCCTGAACAGGTACAGGAATGGCAACATAACAGACCTTCAACAATGGATGACATCATTATACTTATGCATGGGAAGATGTCGACATCCAATATGGAAAAGTAAAGGCTTCTATCCTAAGGAAGCGGCCTTTCTTGATATTGCATTATAAAAGTTGAAGCATCCAGTCTTTTGTTTAAGAAAGATGACATCTAGTGGTGAAACCTGAAAAAGGAGGTTCCTAAAAAACAACTTTACAGCCAGCCCAATGTTTTAGTTAATTTTAGAGTACAATGTACAAATTTGTGTGGATCCAGTAAGGATACAAATATTATGTAAAACCTCTGTCATATAAGTAACATTGGCTCAGCCAAAAAATGTATGAATAAAACAGCTCAAATGCTTCCCTTCTAACACTTTTCTGACAATGTTAGATTTTACCAATTAGCAACATTTTAAAATGTTACAAATTATTAGATATTGGTTAGGTCAATTGTTATTGCACAGTAATGTCAAAGAAAGCTAACTTGCAGCAGTGGGTCAATTAAAATGTAGGTAAGAGTTTCCATTAATATAATGATCCACTGAACACAATCATACACCTGGAGTCAGTAGTCAGCTAGTGGTACAGTGTATGTAGTCATAATCCTATTCAGATTTCATATTTGTCAAGTATTTTATCAATATTCATTATGAATATGGGTCATTAAATGTTTCTGATGTTATCAAAATTGGTGACCATCATAGGTTTAATTTTACCTTTGATTAGTAAAATTTATATAGTACATGATAATAAGTGTGCATCATTCACTGTTTAATGAAGCAAATAGAGGGAGGAAAACTCCAATAATTTATTTCTCAAAGACTTAATTTTTGGCTAAAGAACTTACTTTATACAACCTGGGGAAAAAATCATCACTGTGTATAACATGAATGAAGTACCCAAGTACTTAATACATTTATAGAACGCATAAAGTTGATCAGAAAATAATGCTTGCGATTTGTTCGTAACTTGAAGCCAGCTTCAGACTATGCTCAGGAACTACTCCTTGTGGTAGAGTAGCTACAGGCGTGAGATGAAAGTTTAACTTCGTTAGACGAAGGACAGTAAATGAGGTGAAATTTTAATATTTAAATAAATGAGGCTTTATAAAATCGATATTAATTACTTTCAGAGATGCCATGATACCCATTTACGAAAATAATTGTTGGAAATGAAATTGCATATTGAATCATGTTGACAGTTTTAAATAAATGTGATGCGTCTAGCTTTGACACATTGGTGACCGCAAGCTTATAAAATCTGGGGGCTTCAACTGTACGTCGATTTTTTCTTCCGTGCTGCTGCGGAACTGCAGTGACAGTAAAGATCAATGGTTAATATTTCAGGGAACCATGGTTATAAAAACTCAATGTTCCCTTTCAAATACAAAATATGAACCATCACTACGGGGGAATATACCACAGCTATCGTGAGGACAGCCATTTGGCTTTATGCAAGCTCAGTTGTACAAACAACATCACATTGTGTAGGTATTGCACTCCCCAAGCATATGGTGATGCAGGTCTTGCATGAATTACAGAATGACCGCCAGGGAACCTCATCCTGAGCCACACAGCACTGATATATTATGCACCACTTATAACCGTACTGGGAATAACTGGAGGCTGTCCTCGTATTCTGTGGGACTGAGACCGAACCGTATAGGGGTTGTTGTGGCAAAGTGACAGAAAACGTTGTGGTGACTGGTCAGAGCGGCAAAGGAGCAGGTTGGGCACAGCGGGATGGTAGGGGGATCTCCCTGGCAGGCAGAGGCCAGGAACTAGCAAATAACTTTTTATTGTTGATTTGTGCTTCGACTTGAGCAAGTCGCAGCATTTCTGGGTGGAATATGCATTCGGTCTGGATGAGGAATTTTGTGTCTCGATGATCGTCAGATTACTTTTTATTGCACTCGTTTAACACTTATGAGGGGAGTATTGTTTACAGCTGATCGCACTAGCGGAACAACCTCCGAAGCTGCTTCCGGGAGACAGAAGTAATATCCAGAAGGAACTGCTGAAAGACGCCGAGAATGTAGGACTGGGGCAAAGCTTTGCTTTGCTCGTGAACAGTGGTGCCATCCTGGACATATTACTGTTAAGTATCGCCTGCATCCCTATTATTCAGCTGCCGCTGCAACCAAGGCGTGTGACATCATCCGGGCGATCGCCTGGCTACAAAAACAAAACCCTGATGCATTCATATCGAGCTCCGGGGACTTCAACCACGCCAGCCTTTCCTCATCCTCCCCACCTTCAAACAATTTGTTAAGTGCCCAAACCAGGAATAAGACTTTGCTGTATGCAAACATTACATACAGTTACTCAGCACTCTCGACAATTGGCAGATCAGATCATAATTTGGTGCACCTCTCGTCCCTCTACCTACCAAAGGTCCAGCGGCTACCTATGACAAGCAGAACACTGAGGAGATGGTCACAGGATGCCATTGATGCTCTACAGGAATGCTTTGGGACTACAAACTGGGATGTTTTCAGTGAGTCTTATGGAGAGAACATTGAAAGTGACTGACTGCATTACAGACTACATCAACTTCTGTGTGAACAACAATGTGCCCACTCGGACAGTCCATTGGTTTCCTAATAACAAGCCCAGGATTAACAGTGATCTAAAGGCCCTGCTGAACGAGAAGAGGGCCTTCAGGGAAGGTGATAGGGACAGAAAGTGATTGGTGAAGATAGTCCAGAAGGAGCTGAAAGTGAGGATCAGGGAGGGGAAGAGGGCATACAGGGTCAAGACAGAGGACCAGCTAAGGCAGGACAGGGTGACTTAAGGCAGAGAATGAAGAAAATCACTGGCTTTAAACAGTGGATGGATGGACCAGCAGAGGGTAACCAGAACCATGTCAACGAGTTAAACCTGTTCTTTAACAGGTTTGATAATGGCCCTACCGGCCTTCCCTCCAACTTGGTCCCCAAACCCCCCTCACTGCCTCCCCCCACCATCAAAGACCCATCAATGCCTCCCACCACAACTGCCAACTGAATCACAACCCCATGCCCACAGCCTCTGTCATTCACCACCCCTCACGTGAAGAGAGAGCTGGAAAGGCTTAACAGGAGAAAGGCCCCCCTGATGAAATTAGTCAAAGGGTGCTGAGGAGCTGTGCCGCCCAGCTGTGTGGAGTTCTTCAGCACTTGTTCAATCTGAGCCTGAGCGGGTCCCAGTGATGTGGACTGCTCCTCCTGTGCCCAAAAAAGAGCACCCCACTGCCCTTAATGACTATAGGTCAGTTGCACATACATCCCATGAAGACCCTGGAGAAGCTAGTCCTCTCACATCTCAGGCCCCTGGTCAGTACATTTATGGACCCCTTGCAATTTCACTACCAGCCTCACATTGGTGTGGACGACACTGACATCTACCTGCTCCAGGGATCTATTACCTGGACGTTGCTGGGAGTACTGCAAGAGTCATGTTTTTTTGAGTTCCCCAGTGCCTTCAACACCATCAACCCTCGGCTACTGGGGGAGACGATGATGCAAATGCAGATGGAGGCCCCCTTGGTAACCTGGGTTGTTGACTGGCAGATCAAAATGTGCGGCTACAGAGCTGTGTCAGACCAGGTGGGGGCTCCTCAAAGGACAGTACCGTTTCCCTTTCTGTTCACTCTGTATACCAGACTTCAGATATAACTCTGATATACTTGCTATATCTAATGACACTGCTATTGTGGGGTGTATCAATGATGGTCAGGAGGGGGAACACAAACTTTTCAGTACAGGAGTTCTCAACAGTACACAAAACGGGAGGGGAAATACTGCAATTCTGTGTGTTAGAAGCCAAAAGAGAGAACCGTCATGGCTGTCAGATTTGAGAAATCTGCAGACACGACACCCAGCACTCTCAAGATTTACTATATCTGCCCAGACAATTCAGGATTCATGGAGCTAATAACCAGTATGTAACCATCAGTAATCGGTGAAGGTTACAGATTTTGTATTTGAAAGAAATCCTTATATAATTGAATATGACACCTGCCTTAAACTGCCCACATTTCCGACTTTTTTCATTCAAATTGTTAAAGTTAAATTTGAGTCAAGTTAAAGTGTAGACACCACAGTTTTCCCATGGTAATCAAATGTCCTCTGTTGTTGTTGGAGTATTTGCTTGATTCACAACTTTTGCATTTACATCTTGACCATTACTCACTTAATCCTGTGGGAAAATGGTTTAGATCCTTTTACTCAGAGATATGGAAATTAGTAGATAATGTTAACTGGTTGGTTTTAGGTCTCATGGTCAAGAGGACTGTCCTTTACGACAGCAATATATAGCAAAAGTCCCATTTTGGTGTCTTGGAGGAAAATAAGCATCATGATAATGAGTTTGGTCATGTACAGTAAGACACTGAATACAGGTGGCATTAAAAAATAAAAAAATTAAAAAATTCAACAAATGGAGGAAAAAATGCTTAGCATCAGGGTGTACTTGACGGACAGAAAATTGAAAAAGCACGTAAACTATTTTCCATTCTTTGCCTTGTTTCATAGACTGCATAGACTTTAAACCAGGAAGGAAAGCCATCAGAAGCATGCACTGACTAAAGGTATAACCTAAGCATGATTTAATGTAACAGGAATTTATACATATACTGCACTTATTCAAAAAATATATTTTATATCAGTGATAAACAAATCCTTGTCACCAAGTTGCTGTATAAATATTCAATATCTCTCCCCCCCCCCCCCCATGCAGATCTGGCCCAAACATAGAGGTATATCCAAGGTATAGATATTCAGGTATGTTTTACATAGAAAAAGGAAACAGAATAGTTGCACACTCCACTTTTGCTGCCAGCTTTTCATACCCAGATAAAGGCAGGTCATGCCTAAATGTTGGTTTAAGGAGAATCAAAACATGCAAATGGAGAAGTGTTTATCCAATTTGAATGCAAATACCCTAAATAGAAATAACGGTGACTTAGGACTTGTGTGCCACTTTACAGATGACTGCAAGATGAAGAGGCTGCGTAATATCAGCACTGCACAGCCTGTAATCGGGCACCTAAAGCACTCATGTTACATATTATGAGACGCTAAAGGCTGAACACAAGCAACTTTACAGTTGGAGGGGAGCAGGAATCAGTACATAGGCTTTACAGTATTCACATGGCTCCTAAATCATCACTCCCATTAGACATTTTTACAATTCCCAAAATGAACAACCTTCAGGTGTTTATACAGCATGATATGCAAAGACTTTAAAGAGTCCCTCTCGTGGGCGTTGATCACTAACAGACTGTACTGTATCAATCACATCTTCACACTCAAACCGTAGGTGTAAATCCAACATGCAAACCTGTACAGAAAATTACTGAAAATGATTAAATAAGATATATACAAGCTACTGTATTATTGCTTTTATCTTATATACCCTCCTAGTTAACAAAACAGCAAATAAGCTATGTAAATGGATTCTGCTAACATTGTTTTAAAGAGAAAAACCAAACTTTTTAAATCAACACTTAAGAGCAGAATTTGTAAGTGCAATCAATTCCATTAGCTGTTTTTTTCGGCATGAACAGCATAAAAGTATTAAGTTATGGTCATAACCAAAAGATAATCCGGGAAGGTAAACTGAATAGAAAACAAAGCAGCCATTTGCCGGGCAGCCATTTAGTTTCTTACTTGAATCAGTAACGATCACTCAATGACTGATATTTGTTTAGATTGAAACCATTCACTAAATGAATTTTGCGATAGAAGTGGTATTAGTAGTAGCCTAGCCTATCTGGATGTAACTATTTAGCTACAAATATCTCAAACAAAATGTAAAAGAATTGTATTCATATTTGAAGAACTGCACTGCTTGGTTTATTCATGGAGTTTAAAGAAGTCTTCTGAAGGAGTAGGGAAAAACAAATTACTCAAACCTCATACAGTAAGTAGAACGCAAGGTTAATTAGCAACAGCAATCTGGGGGAAAAAATATGAAAGTGAAGGTTTGTGTCACCCAGCCCTTGGCCCAGTGCTCAGTCTATTGTGGAGGAAAGCCTGCCCGCAGGGTCCAGGGTTCAGGGGATGGGGTGGGACATTGGTTGTTTAATGGTGGGTGGAAACTGTGCCATGGGGGGCGCTGCCCAGTCCCCGATACTTCTCCCGGGCATGCTTCTCACAGAACATCTCTTCTCCCACCCAGAAGTGGCCGCGCATCTTCAGGTTGAGGCCGCACTCTGTGCAAGTGTAGCAGTCTGGGTGACGGTAGCGGTCTTCCATGATGCGCACAGCCTGAGTGCTAAACAGAAACATACAAATAAAACCTGGGTCTTCACCATGTACCGCAGTATCACGAGGACACCGCATACTGTAATGGAAAGTTTGAATGACAGTGAAGTGCGAAACATCCCAGTGTTCTAGCATTACAGGTGTGTGAGCTCTTACACAATGCTGTTGCCACACTTCTCACAGGTGTGGTACTTCTGCACCCCGGCCACAGGGGTGGGTTTGACTGGGTTGGGCGACAGCTTCCCTGGAAAGCGCACGGCAGCCTCTGTTAAAGACAGAGCAGGTGGTCAGTCAACCACCATCTCTGACAAAAAACACTGACCCTTGGTGCAGCACATTGAGTTATTCATGTACTTCTAAACTTTGTCCTGCAGGCACACTGCACCCGACTGCAAGAGAGTGCCATTTTACTTTCACAATTAGTGAAAAGGTTGGGGTATTTTATTGCAATACAATCTTGCCTTGTCTTGTCTTTTTATGCAGATGATAGAAAATAACCCCTGCAAGCTTGTGCACGGAAAGTGTTGGTCTGTCGGGCAGCTGTGCTTACCCTTCTCATCCGCCTCCAGCACTTCTTGCAGCATACGGAAAGTATTGGACTGACGGGGTACTGTGCGAGATTCCTTGTTCTCCTGGATCATCTTGTAGACCTCTGAATCCCGGTCAAACTTCTGCATGGCAAAATCTGAGCTGGAGAACAGAAGAAAGCCATTTGAGCACTCGAAACATAGAAAAAACACAGGCCTCTGCGGCACACACACTTTCCCAATGCGCTTCTTTTCCATTAGACAGCATGCTGCGGTGTCTTCCCTACACCAAACACAACCGTGAAAATAAGCCATACCCTCTGAGCACAGAAGACTAATCCATTAGCGCATCAAACGCATAATCTCACACAAATGGTATTCTCTGCTCCAACACATTTTCTACACAAGCCAGTTGGGGACTAATTTTTCCAGATACTCTTACATAAGACTGCCGACATGCTACGTCTCGGTTCATTTCATGAGGGGGGTTCTGGTGTGGGAAGGAAAAAAAAAAGATAATAATTTTCAGAGACATTTTCATAATGCATGGTTGCTCCATAAGTTCTATCCCATAATCATTAACAGCATATTGGACGTATTAAAGATACCAGGTAAACACATACTGGTCTGTTACTTATTTTTACTATAGTGCACTGAAAAAGGGAATTCCCTTCTAATCCCCAGTACTATTCTGGGATTGTGAATTTCTTTCCATCTGCTATAATTAGCAGTACAGCAGTACCAGTAAAGAAGAAAATTCTTCCAGAATTAATGTTCTGGCAAATACTACCCACATGTGGGATTGCCATTATCATCTTGTTTTCTTAACCCCACCCCCCACCTCACCCCAAACAAACACGCACACGTGCACATGAACATGAACATGCAATAAGAGACGTCTGCTTTCTCAAGATCATGCCAGCAAAATCATTCTTATGCTGAAAACCTGTTGATCCAGAAAGTCCTCAAACATGGGGCGGGTCACAAACAGGGCATAACAACCAAGCAGAATCTGCTAAACGTAGTGTATTGAATTTGGAATGCTTCATGTTAAGGCCATCCTAATGTGCTTTAAGTTTGCAAAAAATCTTAAAACACAGTGTAAAAAGTGGACTAGGACAGCATTTCATGGCCAGTTTCAAAGTGGGTGTCAGTGGGATGAGAAGAATTAGAGGAACAGGAGGAGCCATGGCTGGGGAGAGGAGGTTTGTTAATATGGTGCAGCCGGCTCTTCGGTCAAACTTGCACAGCAGGTGACCCCTGATGGCTAATAGGTTTGCATGTGTGTGCTTCCCTGTGTGTATTTGAGAGTGCACGTATGCTAGAGTCCACCTCTGCTTTGTCCCAATGACAAACATGTAAAAAAACTGGATATCACAAAACTTGATACTGGGACTCGTATCCGTGCATACTGCGAGTAAGAATAATGTTCAAATTGAAACCAGACTAGAGAATTTCTGATTTTTAGGACTCCTTTAGAAAGCCTATTCTACCCATCACAATCAATTTCCTTTTTCCCCCCTCTTACTATTGCGTCATCCTTAAATTTAAACTTGAGACTGAGAGTCTGGGGTTACATGCAACAAGGACACCCGCTTGGAATGAGCAATGAGAAACAAACTGAAAAAAGGGTTGCCTTATTAGAGATCCCAAAACAAAAATAAAACTGATTTAAACCCAAGCAAAAACAAAATATATCACCTTAATATTACACATGTGAATATGGGAATGACACATTCCTGTGGTATAATTTCTGTAATTTAAATATATTCAATAAATAAAGCACTCGGGAAAATTATATCTACCATAACTACCTTCAGTAGAGTAGAAATTCTAGGTAAAACAAGCATTTTTTACAAGCCTAGTACTACACAGAAAACACGGCTCGTAATAAAAAAAGGTATTTCCATATACTGGAACTGCAACAATTGTTTGCCACATCATGATATAAAATAGTCAACACTGCATTGCACACTTCAAAGAAAACTAAATTTACACTTTCCACAAATCATAAAAACAAAAATTATATAGCACTTACCTTCTAGGAAATCTGAAACTAACACTTGCACAACACTTTACTTTGCCTTGTATGAGTAGTTTCTATGAACCAATGTTTCACAAACAGACCTTAAAAAATATATACACACTTATGTGTGTATATGCACACACATACATACACAAACAAACACCTCTGTCCCAGGCAAGACAGACAACGGCTTGGAGAGAGCTCAACTAAGAGGTGTGTCCTAGGGTTTTTCCTTATTGGCTTGAGGTGAAAAGGGGCAGTCTAACAGTGAGAAAGATTTCAATTGGTCGAGTGGATACCAAAAAGTTGTAGAGAGGTGGGCTGTGTTTGGAGGGTGGGGGGCCAATTAGGGGAAGAAATTAAATAAAACGTTTTTACTGAAAAGAGAAGAGGCAGGACATGGAGCCACAGGCTCACCACAGTAAAGAACTGCAAGGCACAGACCAGACAGCAAGGAAAAGCTGTTTTGCAATGGGTGAGGATAGGAAGTGTTGTTATTGTTGAATAACATGCAAACCCTGTTACCTGCAGTACAAACTGGCTGAAAGTGCAGACAGCCAACATTCCTGACATGCAGTTTTACAGGAGGTTGAGCTGCCAGAACCCCCTAATCCCCACCCCCCTCCCCCAAACTTCCCGTTTCACATCTGACTGTGGAGAGTGTTTGCTTCATACCCATGGTCCCACTTTGAATCAACGTTTCCAGCCAGGGACTCCTCAGCACGAGCACGAGGAGATATGACCACACCCACATTTGGCAAAAAAATTATCATACAGTCACACTGTCAAAGTAAGTCGGTGCAGCCAATCGACAAATCCCATCTGCGCAATTCAATGACAGTAAGCCGTGAGGTCTAAAATTTGCTGTAGGGCCATGAGGTCAGATGTGAGGGCCCTTACCTGCGCCTGGGGGACACCGAGAACTCTCTCTCCACAAGACTGAGGGGGGACTGGAGTCCAGGAGGGGTGGGGGTTCTGCTAGACACAGAGTTGCTCCGAAAGTCCGGTGAAGAAAACTCCTGGACAAATAAAAAAAAAAGACACTGCTCATTCTCATTCCCTTTTCTAAAGGCTCTGTTATATGCAGTTCTTAGTTACTGAGCAGCAAAACCTGGGAGAGTCTTATGAAAAAGGGCATCTAAGATCTCGGCAATTGTGTGTTACAACATCTGCATACTGAAGTGAGGCGTAGCATTGTAAAGGCAGAGTGTAGTTCAAGTACAGCCTTTCTTCTGCCAAGTTTTTGTCTATGGGGAATCTAATCTGCTGACGCATGTAGAATGAATTTCAATAACACAAACATTAGTAGAGTACGATTTCTGAACAGTGGGATGGAACCAAGTGGAAAATAAGGTGAAAAAAATCTAGCTGATTTATGGGGTGCGGGGCTTCTGTTTTTTAAACACTGCAATATCAAAAATATATAATAATATCAATGGCCTTTTACCAGTTGGGGGCTCACAACTACCAGATTTAAATTATTAAGGCTAATATAATCATCACAAATGCAACCTTTAGCATGACGATTTGTCACCGCTCTACTACTTTGTCACCCTTTCAATCCACCACTCCCACACTGAAGCACACTAAACTTCCTGATTGGACCCCAAGTGATCTATAACCTTACCACTGTCCAAGCCACTACACCAAAACCAGTACATTAGGTACTGGTTACCAATCTCAGCATTGATTGTGGCTGCAGGGATATGCAGGGCAAGAGATTCTGCTGCCAGATAACATTTTGTTACTGTATGTTTCCTAACGTTCCATTCGCAACAATTACAAATTTCAACACTAATTAAAGTGCAAGCCTAGCATAATAATATCTAAGAAACTTTGTTCACCATAGGGGAAAATCCTCAGCAACACAATTTTCTCTTATCGTGGCAATCTTTTCCAATGCAAAGCATTAATTCATGAACAGAATGTAATGATCTTTTCTGACCAGAAGAGGGAGCTGTATAACTCAACTGATGAAGTGGTGAGGCACACAGAAATAACATCCTGTTCACAGACACCAACTCTACATACCTCAAAAAGAAGACAGAATGACAATGAAACTCTGGGGGAACACGCTATAGTTACACAACAGCAAAAAACTATTGGTACAGTTTGGGCAAGAAAATTTTTTTTTTTTAAATCACTATCAGCAGAAGTGAATACCTAATCAGGTTCCCCAAACAAACTTCCTCCTCATTCTTGTCAGAAAGCAACACCAAAGATATGGAAAAAAAAAGGCACGCGAGTCCACAACACATGAAGTCCTGCGAGTTCTCAGAGTAACAAAATTTTGTGGCAGTAAAACAAAATTAAGGGAAACCTACTTGCTTTAAACAACTCTTCTTCACAGAGAAGTACAACAGAACATTTTTCACTGCTTATGGTATAGGCCACCAGCAAGATTTTCAAGATTTTAGAGTTAATTAGTACAA
>JAOVYW010044259.1:8429-21464 GCA_025775045.1 Hiodon tergisus
TTCAACTTCAACTTCAACACAACTCTACCTGGAGGTGGAAGTAGTCCAAAAGCACGGTTCTCAGGCCCCGGATCCGAGTGAACGGGACCAGAACGAATGAACGGGACCAGGGGCAGCCGGCGTTTGGAAGTGCAGAACGTGTCTGAGTGAGGAAGAATAGACGAACAGAGGAAGAGTTAGTGCTACGTTGTGGAGGATTAAAGACCCTCGCATTCACATACTTTAAACGAGCTACTGGATCCGTGCTGTCACCAGAAGCCAAGGACCGCACTGGACCGGTAAAATTTAAGTCAAAAACCACTGAGCCACTGCACTGCACTCTTGAGTAAGGTGCTTACTCATCCTTTTATTATGTCATTTAAAGTTAATGTTTTTGGAATTGAATTTGGAGTATTTAGTCTCTGCTGTTGTCACGGACCACAGCGACAAACGAACAGTCCGGAAGGCATCAGCGGTTCCGCCAACCCACCAATCATCCAGCTGCTTGCACTGAAGTGCACTTCAGAGTCGCTGAAGGATAAAGCACGCCTACCCAAAGGCGCGGCTGGCTGGCTGGCTGGCTGGCCGGTCTACGCCGTGTGCCTGCGGAGGAGAACAACCATCGTCGATTCGGAGTCACTCTACCCCCTCGGCACACAACCAAATGAGCTCCGCCCCCGGGACTCAGCAGATTATACGATTCAGATTTGATCCAAAGGATCTGAATCAGGGGCCATTCTGCACCAAGTCGGGAGAGGAAAATATTATCAAGAGTATACATGGTCGTAAACTGCAAGCTATGTCAATTGCTTTGGAACAGTTTGTGGTATGTTAAGCAAATATGTGACGTAAATATATAATGAAAGACATCCTGGTCCAAGTTAGTGTACATTTTTTTCTCTCTACATGCATCACATTTATATTTCAGCATGCATCTCCAGATTTAGCACCAGGACACCACTTTACATCCCCCTGGTGGGAAATGCTGCTATCAAGAGTCCATAGGAAGCGTTACAATGAACAGGACCTCTTTAATACAGCCTGGCAGCTTACTCAACAGAACTGCAGCCAGCTCAATTAATCATGACCCAGTCCGTGTTACATACATCTGCCCAGGGACTGCAGATGTGAATGCTGTGCATAAAAATACGTTGTCTACGGTCCCCGACAAATAAACAAATAATAAAAATACAAGTGGAGGGGCGGCGCCTTCCCTCTGAAGTCACCAGGGGCTTTGCAATGAGCCATATTAGCACACTGGTGGCCTTACAAACAAGCTGACCGACGTCACCACGCGTAATTTGTACAATCGCTCTCCCATGTGCCTGGCATTGGGCTCATACAGCTTCCGACGGGCATGGGAACTTTCTCCGTTCCTCTACGACACATGAGAAAAAAACTCCCGGCAAATTAGCTGACATGAAAGGGATTACCCCTGCGCTGAATGCAGGGGTGGGGTGGTGAAACAATGCAGCGAGGCAATTTCCACTTCCGACAATTATGTTTCGGCAAACCGCTGGAAAGCAACGCTTAACATCAGCCAGCAGCGGTTTATTATATTCCAGCAGCAGATTAAAATTGCTGCACTACCAGCTCTGAGAATTTATACGTTATAACAGCGGTTCTCAGTCCTGGTCCTGTGGCCGCACGGTGTCCACTGGATTTGTCCCAACCTACTTCCTAGTTTGACTTTGAGTTGTTAATTGAAAACTGGTCTCAGTGTTCTCTGCTTTCTGTTTCTATAGAAGACAGCGTACATCGGGCACTCCAGGAACAGGACTGAGCGCCACGATGTTAGGACAAGCCAAGTGGGGAACGATAAAATGACGCGACTACCATATAATGTTTGTGTTGGGGGGGTGGGCGTGGAAAACCTGACGCCCAGCGATAAGATCTCTCTGAAGGTCTCTTCCAGCCAATTTCACTTCTCATAAACAGAAAGCCCCCCTCTGTTTATACAGAATTTTAAAAAAATACTTTGGAAATGGCCCACAGTAAATAGGATCCAGAACTACAATGCTGTAAATAGCAGAAAATGAGCACTTGGGAACAAACAATAAAATATGGTTTGGAGAGAACAGAAAAAGCCTAATCCTTTCTGATTTGACAAAGAAAGCATAACAGAGCCAGATTAGATAAGTATGCTTGAGATCGGGGCTGTTGTGTTCAAGAAATGCATTAGCAGACCTTCACTAGTTTATCAGTTTCTCCAATTTTCTTGCTGTTGATATTTTGGTCCACGGTTTGTTTCACAAAACAGCTTTCATGTAGTTTTATAAAAGGTCTGCATTTCGGAAGTGAATAGGAACTAAATTCATGCATTTTAAACGGTTTTAGTTTTCAGTGCTATACGTGATCACATGGTCAGAAATGGGTCCAGAAAAGGCTGTCTTCACAAATAGATTCAAGCAGATCCTTCAGGGGTATCAGGGGCCTTAATTGTGAGATTCCTTCAGGTCAATTTTACTGCCTAGGTACCACATCATGCCTCCCCTCCCAGGATCCACTGATATCAAGACAAATTTAATCACTGATCACATGATTCTGGTGCTCTGACCCACTGTCACACGGGTATTCAAATTCACTATTCAAATGACTGACACTATGCATATTTATCAGCTCACATTAATTTAAATCGGATCGATCCTTTTGTGTGTGAGATGATGAAGGGAGTTTCACAGTATTTTCAAGAGTCCCCGCCATTGGATCTTCAGAAATCTAAGTCCTCTTCAAAACATTATGATGCTCAGCTGATCAACTAAACCTCCATGTCTGTCAACTTAATTTCCTTTAAAGCGATGACCGCTTAATGCCCAGGAAGACATAAACTGCGAGATGGACGTTTTTTCCATCCAGAAAAAAAGTCAACTAACTGACTTTAACAGTTTCAAACAGAGGCCAACACAGTGTCATGTGAGAGTGAAGTTTTTTTCTCCTGTTGCGTGACCCAGGGAGGGGCAGAGGCTTTCACAGCAAACACGTGAATTGAGGAAAAGAGGTGTGGAAGAGAGACGTGCCCAGACAACCAGCAGGTTTTGCTGATTCAGGGAGACTAAAATAGGCATTTAAACTTTCTAAGACACATCTAACTGACATCAGGATTTTTCGTATAGAACCAGGTTGACCTCAAATGTCCCGATTCTCCAGCGTAGTAATGTGAAATGCTTCCATCCACTGACAGCAGGCTGGGGTGAGTTGGTGCAGCGACAGACGGGGGCAGGACGGGAAGGCAGGTTCTGGGGCACGAGTGTTCCGTCAGTAAAGCGTCTGTTGCTAGCCACAAAGATTCCACTTCTCCAAGTGCGTCCTGGAGGACATGTGGCTTTGGCCTAAATTGCCTCATTCTCTTCAGGTCAGAGCGGCGCTTCCGTTTGACCTCTGACCCCATTATACCCCACAGCACCGCTTTAGTTCTTCATGGGAAAGGATGCCGTCTCTGTTAAAGAGAAGTGTAGGAAGTAACTGGGTCACTTCTAGCCCACCAATAATTCATCACGACTTGGCTGTGAATGATCATGTGTGGGGGAAAGAATGTATGTGTGTGTGTGTGTGGGGGGGGGCGGCTCAACATCCCCAGAGAAAATGAAGCCAATTTGGCATTTTCACACCCACTGCAGTTCCAATGTAATTTGAGTTGCTGATGGAGATTTCTGAAAGAAAGTCGGAATAATTAGAAGGAGGTAAGATTCAGAGAGTGCTACCGATACTCAATTTTGTATGATAATAACCAGCCTTAACACGGGGAGAATCTGATTAGCGATTCCCCAGTAAGGCATTATCATGCTAATCTGGATAAGGAAATATCCCTCCTGAATACAGAATATAAAACTGGCAGGCGAATCAAGAATGCGTTAACTCAATTAGAGCAATGGGTACCGAGTGTCTGCGATGCATAGGTTGTGCAAAGTAGAGAAGAATCTTAACTGCTGATGATTAATGAAGAACATCGTAGCGAAGCGTCTTGGTGACACCCTTAGTTTGGTTTTGAACCGTAGCCATCAAGTAGTTTCCCTGATCAAGCTCATTATAAATGCTCTCATTTTTAGCATTGTTTTTCTAGTGTTCTGTATAACTTTCAAATCACAATTTAACCCAACAACATTTTTTTAACCACTTTGAGAGAATTTACAATATATAGTAAACTAAAACTAAAACCGCATTTGTACACCACGTCAGCCAACATTTACTGGGAGCCGCCGACGTCACCAGCAGACGCCCGTCTATCTCGGAGAGACGAAGCAAGGAAAGTGAAAAAGCCCGTCTCTCACGCAGTGGTTTGAGGATTATTTACTTTGAGATGTTTTTCATGAGTTATTCACCAGCGATAGCCCCTGAAGGCAAACGGGTTGAGCCAGGGAGATAATGTGGAAAACCAAGTACAAAACAAATGGGCGGACCAGATGATGCGTTGGGGCAGGTAAGAGAGAGAGGCCACAGCGAAGGCATGGTTTCCCTTGCCGGGGCTTGTCAGCACATCCGCGGATGGCTGTGCACGCAAGTCAACGTGTAATTAGAGCTGACACGCATAACGGCGAGGACAGATCAACACATGGATTGGGCTGACATCGCGGCCCGCAATGTCAAGCGGACGGGCCTGCCCGTGGTTAGACATGACACCGCGGCGTAGCGCGTTTTTGCAGACAGATCCATAGTAAAATGGATGCCGTAGTGTGCGGCGTGTGAGAAGTGGGAAGGCTTACTCGCAGGAAGGGTACCTCAGCCAAGTCACATCCTATTGGCCACTCACCTTTTCCCCAAAACATTCAACCCTTACCCTCCTACATCACAGACTGCTTTATAAATAGCCCAGACTGCAGCATGAGAGGAAGGCGTTCGCAGGAATCCATGGAGAGAGGGCATGAACTGAACCACACCAAACCCAATCCCTTGCTCTCCACTAGATCCCTTTTACAGACACGTCCTTTCACATTGAAATAAATCCAGTCCAGTGTCCAGATGTTTAACCTCAGATGTTTGAAAGCCAACGTAGCGAAGTATTGTCTGTCATTCGTTTCCCGTCTCCTCTCCACGGCTTCCAACATCCCCGCCCCACTGCTTCAGCTGCATCCCCTCCTAGTGTCACAACGTCGCAACAACGTTGTGCAAACACTACATGTTCTAGAACACAGGAGGCTGCAGTTAGTAAACAGTTGGGCAACCGGATACAAGGCTATGGAGCCAAGAGAAGTCAATAGCATTCCAGTATTTTGGTGGAACCGACTCTTGGGCGTGTTAAACCCACTGGTCACAAATCGGGTTACCCATAACTCCAACTTCTGCTTCCACCGCGCTTTCCAGGGGGCCAGACGTGGGGGGCCAGATCGCTTTGTGTGGCGATTTCTTTGTGAGCACTGACCGGCGTAAATAACTCAATGGCCAGGTTAACTGTATGCCTCTCTCTCTCTCCCTCCCTCTCACGTCAGTGCTCAACAGACCCTTCCTGCACGCTGAGGAATTCTGGGGGATTCCTTTTTCCAAGAACAATAGGCCCATGCTCCTACACTTAAATTCTTGGAACGCTTAGCAGGCAGCTCTTTTTCTGTGTCTGTGCTTGCCAGTTGCAGCACTTCAGGTTTTGACTATAAAGGATGAAAAGAGAGCTAGGCACAACCCACTAACATTTTTAGGACGAGCACCAGCTCGACTAATCTCCTGGCAGAAATGTTTACGAAACATATTTCTATAAACATAAGCATGCCTGATACAGTCTATCTGCCAACACCATTAAATGCAAGCCAAAGTTTACCTGTAATGGGACCGCAAAAAAAACACTCTGGTCAGGGCGCTTTGGAAAACAGCGAATTGAAAGATACCTCTGCAATCCGTTTCAGGCCCTTGAATGCAGGCATGTGTAGCAGATATTCTATACTGGAGGAACCCATGATTAAACGTCACTTTTACAAAGCAACTTCACCAAAATGGGGCCTTCTCCTAGAGGTTAGCTATGGGCAGTGGGGCACACTAAATAATGAAAACAAGTCAGCAAAGGGAAGGGGTGGTTGAGGAAGCGGTATAGAGTAGGTTGAAACAACAGGTGGGAGGCAGCTGCCGTTTCCCTGAACAACACGTCAGCCCGGGGGTGTCTTTAGTAAACACAGCTGGATACATAGGTGAAGCGAAACATCGAGAGCAGGCATTGGCAGGGTGTCTCCGCAGTGAAGTAAATCACTGCATACCACGCAAAAGGGACAAACACGTTTATTTCTCTGCCTCAGACAGGAGAGGATGAAAACAGCGCCGCTCCATGGCGATACAATGTAAATTAAAAATGTGGTATGCTCACCAACAAGTCGATTTCCGAAGGTTGACACTTCAAAAATGTACCCATGTGCAGGATATATAAGCGTTTGATTGTCCGGACTTTACTCACCCCACACACTGTTTTTGTTGCGATTACTCATTTAATTTCCCTCATTTCAAACACAAAACACCAGCTGTATCGCCTTTCCCTTACCTGCCCACCCCACAAATGCCATATTCAACCTACTACAGTTCAGACACAAGTAGCTCTTTGCCAATTGTTCGGGATAATATATGCACATACTCTGGGGTTGTAGTTACTGCCACTGACAGCTAAACGAAAGCTAATACAGTTCAGCTGTGTCAGTGTGGGATTACACAACCTCATTCTTAGTCTTGGAGATCACAGCGGCAATAAAATACCAGGCTGAGGAATCCAGCACAAGCAATTAGCAGCAAAGAAAGAGACCGAGGGGCTTGACTGGACAGCAGAAAACTAAATCCCTCCAGCAGCAAAGAAAGAGACCGAGGAGGCCCTGGTGCATTAGGTTTGTCAGCAGACCAGGCTAACCACTCAGCACAGTGGTTCACCCGAGAGGCTCTTCTCTCCCTTCACTGCCTTGCTGGAAGGCCACGGGCAGTCGCCTCCACCCGCTAACTGTGCCACCGTCTGCCAAGGGGTCACGGGGTCGTCTTACCCTCTGCTCCTGCTGGCCATCCAATACAAAAGTTCACAATGCCTTCAATCATCACAAAAACCCCCAAAAAGTTGCATGGTGACGGTAATGCACTACGCATCATCTTCTTAGCAGACACTTACCTGCACCGCGCATTCAGATCCATTTAGAAAGTATATTTCTAAAGGGTACAACAGTATAGCCCGTCCCTCTGGGATGTGGTCTACTAGTTACAAGTCCAGTTCTTTAAACCACTATAGACACTATGCCCCTGTATGATGCAATTAGCCAGCGTGCGTGAAACTAATTCCACATCTAAATAACTGACATGCTCTGCACAAAAGAAAAGCACAAAACTTTCTTATCAGTTTGCCTGGAAAGGCTCCAAGCAGAGTTCTTAAATCAGACTGGCCTTGTGGCATCTGGCCTTTGGCATCTGGCCTCCAAATATGTGGACCATTAGCGGTAATTGTTACCAAAAAGCCATGAAATAACGCCGTGGAGGAAGCAAAGAAATAAGCCTGTTTTTATAGGACGTAATGTTTCAAGACATCATGGGTTAAAGCTAGAGGCGCCTGGTGGAAAAGAGAGTATCTTTTCCGCAGGGGCCACGGTCTCTCGCTCCCGGAGCCAAGGCTATTTCAGCGCTCATTACCCCGGCAGGCATCAGGAAGGCAGCCCGCAGCTCCCTGCCGGCGTCACCTAATTTAAGACAAAAATACTGCATCGGAAATTGGAAATGAAATTACACCCTTAGCTAAATGCATCATTTCACATGGTACCTGAGCGGTAGGTCCATCAGGCCAGGCGGGACACGGATACAGCATTTAGCTTTGGTGCGAAATCGAATGGACTGGCAACACCGTGGCCACCGTGAATAATTTGTCGCCATCATTAGCTGGCAAGCGAGACTCACAGTGCAAATGCAAAGTTAGATAATAAAGAAATAAAGAAAGGATACAAAAAAAAGGGGTAGCTGTTCTTTGATCAACAACGAACAACAATAACGAACTTCTTAATCACCATACCGGCAAAACAAAAAGCCAGCACAACGGAGAGTGTCATTTTCCCACTGCGCTGTCAAAGCAAACGTTACACACAGACAGCACAGGAATTCACTGGGAAATTTTAAAAAGCAGAATTAGATGGTTCCCTGGCATTTTGTGCTTTTCAGCGCACGTAATCCTTCCGTTGTATGTGCAGGATCAAGGACGGGCGAGTCGTTATATAACAAAGTGTACTGCAACCCAACGACGAACCCCATCTGAACATTCAACGCATTATTGGTTATGGATTAGGTTATGTCTACGGACTTGCCAATGCGAAACACAACGGTATTCAAAGCTGATCCCAAGAAGGTTTTTCTTTCGAATGCAGATCAGGTAGCTCGTCCAGTTGTGACCGGGAGAACCTCCAATCAGTGCTGAAGCTCTCACAGGAAGGTGGCAGGGATTGTAGAGCCCATGTGTGCTGGTAGGTGTTGACTATGGAAGTACTAGTGATGTACTTCCTGTTCACACTTCCATCGCAAGGCCCCACCCCCCTTTCATTTTAAAACGCTCATAGGGGGAGCTGGGTCAGGCACAATTGTAGGAAGTTTTGCAATAAAACAGGGCAGGCTGACATTTGTAATGGACGAATCAAGAACAAACTGGCATGAGAAATAACATGTTAAATGCAGTACAAGAGCTGCTCTCCAATTTCCCCATAATACGCATCCTTTAGCAAGTTTAACTAAGGCCTTGCATGAATCAAATAACCAAGTAGTCCTTCAAGTAAATACTATTCCGGGACCACTTTGCTCTTTAAAAATAAGGTCGTTAGACCCTTTAACAATATTGCTTTTACAATTCCGTCATGACACAGCGTTTTGTAGTGCTCTTGAGAGCTGACTCACCGTCCAGCCCATACCATTAACGTATTAAACAATGTTTTATTTCGTTCGCAGAACAATGGGTTCCTTGGAGAAAAAAGAATGTCTGTACCAGTCAGAGATTGCACGAGAGCACCATTAAAATGAATAAAAAAGCACTCCTCATTGCAGACATCTGGGGGGGGAAAAGCAATCTTTCTGATTGAATTTGTGCCTGCTTGCCTCCTCCAAAGTTTGGTTCATCCTGAGAGCCAAGGCAAACATATTGATTAGTGTGAGAGTGCACTAAACACGCTACTGAACGTGAATTTTTTTCGTTTTAAACTCCCGGTCACTCCCCAAATCTACACTGAGTTGTTGGGTTTAAAAGGGCAAAACTCTTAATTGAATGAACTGCACCAAGACCTTAATTTACGATGGAGCCAGGGGCGCCCAACTCCAGTCCAAGGGGACCGTGGTTTTTCCATACCATTTTAACATGGTTTATTTTTAGTTTTAGTCCGAAAACAGAATCTCCTCACCCGACTTTCCCCAGGGAAGCTGAAACTTATTTTCAATTTAACTAAAACTGCAGGTCTGAAGCCCTTTAAGACCCGGCTACTCCTAAAATCAAACACGGACACCCACATAGCAGTCTGATAAAGCAACCCTCCTAAATCAAGCCGACAATGAAAACCTTTGGCCATTCTCTTTCAGCTTAACAGACCACAACGGAATAGGAAACAAACTAATGAAATTATAACTTTAATGAAGAATTCCTAACTGATTCACCAAAAGCAACCAACTGTATGACTTATGAGCAAGATTGCAAGCAGCTCCGGATAGAACAATATTTTGTCAGGTTTTCCATCCGTTTGATTGCCAATGTGTTAATTGTATGAAAAGTCATAAGTAAGACCTGCCTCACGAACCCTTCGTAGCTGTAGTTACGGGGCTGTCCTTTTGTCGGAAGCAAAAAATAACATGAATGTTTTCTGCGTATTCTATCAAACACGCGACGATGATCCAACACAAGAAAAAGAAAAAGAAAAAAAAAGTACGAGTGATGAATTTATAATGAAATCAAAACATTATTTAGGCAAAAATTTAAATTTCGTTTTTATTATAAATAACAGATAGAAATTGCAAGCCATTATTACTTATACATTGAGAACAATAGCGCCGTCCACATTACACGACATTCGGAGAATAACTAGGAAAGGGATAAGACAAAGCGACTGAAAAGCAGCGGAATCTGAAAAACAAGATTATCCACAAGATGTGCCATTGTTTCTTTGCACAAGAGATCGTTTTCAGGAGACTAACTATTTTGTGGTCTTCAACGAATCCACAAACCCCACATTATGCTCACTACCTCAGAAAACGTCGTAATATATGCAAAAGTCGAAATACTGACCCCACCAAGTAAACAGTAGCCGCCAATATTAAACACTAAGCACAAATGTGACTTGTTAAACGCCGGTAGTCGCAAGCGGTTCATACCCTGGACACATTTGTTTTTTTTATTACGCACAGAACCAATTCCGATGTTAACATGTTACATTTCCAGATTTTGACTGCGGGTCGCTTTATTGGTTTCCACGACGCGGAAATTGTCATCTTCGTCGTAAATCGCTTGGATGAATAAGGCTTAATATTTTTAATAATTTAAATAGTCTTTCATTAAATCTCTATAATTGTGTAGTGCATAACATTTAGCCGCTTGTCGTCGTGTTTTAGTGTTAGTTATTTGTTCATGATGTAATGGGTAAATGTATGTGGGGATCTAACCCTAGGTCGCGCACAACCAGCAGTGGCACGCTCGGTGCCCATTTACCCAAAAAAGTGCAATTGACGCAAACTTGGCAATGATAAAATACAAATAAATAATTTGTAACCACAAATCCACTGTTTTTGATTGATAGGTAACATTGTCTTTCAAGGCAAGAACCGTGGACAACTGAGCGAGCATTAACTGCTGAACCTGAACATTGGACGAGTGATTTATAGGATGTGTTTATTGACTTGTTCATTGAAATGGGCGTAAGGCGAAACACCATGGTAACCTTGTCACGTGCGGTCAAAGCTGATCCTAGAAGCGTTTTATTTGTCTGAGGGTCTCAGTAATAATTACACCAACATTATACCGGAATAGTTCAGTGCCGGTATAATATGAAATGCCTAACTATCTGATATAAATCCTCTAGTTTTTACTTTTTTACAATGTAATTGACGACTTTTTGACAAAAAAACTGTAAATAAATAGTAAAATTCCTAAATTTAGGAAAAATAAAGAAAGGGGTAACCGGTGGGGGTTGTGTTTAGCCTATATCATGAAACAAATCAAGGCTACCGTATCAAAAGAGAACACATTTACAATATAGCAAACCCGCTACGGGTTTCCGAGCCAGTATCAACACGAAGTCCAACAGGTTCAAGGATAAACTTACATTATGTTGCAGACTTAATTTTGTAAAGAATCTTTGTAACATTAAAAAACAAAACAAAAAAAATTTATATAATGAACCATATTCTACGTTCATACCAGACATTTTATTTTATATTTTATTCACAGACAAAAGCTAGATTTAGAAAGAAGATATAAAACGTTAAATGACAAGCATATTACGCCTGGTATTATTTGATAGACATTAAATTACATTAGATATTAAAGGCTAGCCTGACCGCTGGCGATGCCCGACAAATTGAAAACAAGAGTTTACTTGCAGGATTATTTGAGTTCACAAATAACCTCAAACAGAAATGTTTCGCAGTCGACACACTAAATCAATGACATCCATCAAACATGCAGAAATATAATACTGAGCGCAGATCGGCGAGAGCTTTCTTTTAAATCTACCAAGGCACTTACCATCCGATGCGCTCGCTGAAAACGTAATTGCTAACAGAAATATCTGGCCATAGATTTGAGTCTGGGTTTAAGTGAACCGACAGAGGTGGTAAGTGGCGTTTTAAAATCTACCTACAGCTACTTGGAACGACACTACTTTTTACTTTGTATTAGTCATGAAATACGACAAGCTAATTCAGCTATCTCGCTTCGTTCAAGTTGTGTCACTTCTATCCGAAGTTTACTCTGCTGTCTGCTCTCAATTTGTAGTCGAGTGATTAGCAGCATCTGGCCAAGGGGAGTTTACAGTCAGTTTTGGATTAACTATATTCCACTAATAGTAAAAAAATAAAAAGACAAATACAGAAAATACTGATTACGCTCACAATTCGTTCTGCAACGCAAAATGTATTATTCTTCGTTGTATAGCTAGTAATAAGAAAATGCGTATAGGCTGCCACGCAGAACCCTTGCTTCAATTAATAAACCGCAAAAATATTAGCGTCCGCAATAAAGTTGCCATAAAATAATAAAAACGTTCTTTTGAAACGTTGCCCGAGGTTTATTTCAATTAACATGTATGCGCCCCCCCCCCCCCCTCCAAAAAAAAAAGCTCGAGTCTCGACTGTGCAAAATTCAACAACCGTTAATTTGTGGAAGACTAATGACAAACACAGGAACCTTACAAGACACATTCTGGTTTGGATCTGTAAAATAAAACCACGCACGGCTCCAGCCTCGTCCATTATATCAGGTAGCTAAGGCTGTTAAGAGCGATGCGTCAGTGTTATGCCAAGTAACACGTTTGTTTAGGTTAACAGTTAAAAGCAACGCCAAAGCGTTAAAGAATACTACAAGTGAAAAGTTCTTACAGAAGCCAACAATAGCATAACGACATAACTAACAGAAATAACAAAGGAGGCGGATCCGCTGAAAGAACGACACGCGTAACACCAGAGATTCGGCTGTACCTTTTGTGTTTTTATATTTTATGTCGTTTGAAGTTCTCGACTGCAAAGAATGGCAATAATCCACTGTCCAGCTCGCATACAAAAACGGAACAAAGGAAACCGAGAGAAGAAATGACTCAGTTTTTTTGTTGTTGTAATCCTTAGGACAAACGCGATCGCAGGAAAGCGCCCTTCAACAACACAGCCGGACTGAAGCAAAAACATATCTCACCGGCTCACAGCAGTGTCTCGTCTTGGACACGCCCTCTTCATTCAGATGAGCAAGCAGTCCGGCCAATTAGGAAGCAAAAGACAGTGCCCAACCTTGACATCTCCTTAAATTTGGCCGCTCTTGATTAACCCAAGCAGCCGGATATATTCTTCTTGAGCATTCTTATTACGGCCCATGAACTTCGGACGTTGGAGAAAAAAACTTTATTTATTTATTTATTTATTTATTTATTTATTTATTTATTTATTTATTTA
>JAOVYW010044278.1:0-25637 GCA_025775045.1 Hiodon tergisus
ACACACAGACCGACAGAGAGACAGAGAGAGAGAGAGAGAGAGAGAGAGAGAGAGAGAGACATAAGCTGCCGATTAAAAAGAAGGAAAAAAAAGAGCAGACCTGTACTTCACTTGAGATTCACAAGCTGTGATTTAAAAAAAAAAAAACAGTACCGTCTACTTTTTTTATTGCCGTTGATTGGCCGAGGCTGGTGTCACTCACACTCTCTGGACATTCCTACAGCGAAACACCTCTGGAGACGACAGTGTTGACACCGGTTCCTTGTCACTTTATTGATGATGCAGTTCTGGTCTCGGTGACATGTGTAGACCATGTTCTTCTGAATACTTCTGCGGAAAAAACCCTAGGAGAATGGGACACACACACACACGCACGCACACACACACACCTGTGTCAGTTTCAAAGTTACCATACATTCAAATACTCATTTTTACACAATACATACCGTTCAAAATGTAACCACAGTCTTGTCACTTTGCATGGGTATACAGATTCAAACACGTAATTATGGATGAAAAACAGTTAAACTGCTTGTTATTTCTCCTCTTCTCCTCTCTTAAACGTATTTACATATTGGGGAATTGGTGGAAGAGGAAATGGCTTACAGAGAACAGTCAGTAAAAAACAACAACTAATCACAGTGATCAGCAGGGGAACTTCTTACACCATATTGAACATGATGTCGTTTCTAGCTGATACAGCTTTATACCATGTCAGAACAACCAATGGTATGATTAGCTTCACCAAGCTGGAAGCCTCACGTTATAGGACAAAAAAAGGCAGACAACACGTGATTTCTTTAATGATCTCATTTTGTACTATGTCTACAACTGCAGGCTATGATTTTATCATCGACAGCCCAGCCTGACTAGAGTAACGTCTAGTGCTTCAAATGATTATTTCAGATGCCTTCCAACTGAGCTGTGACGAAAGATCCTACCCTGCTGTGTGCTTGACTTTATTTTCTCAGCGGATCCCTCCGTCCTGTTTACAATTCTGTACGTTACTCATTTGCTCAGCTGGAAACTTTCCAAAGCAATTCCGGCGAAATATATTTTTGAAAGACGCAACAACAGGTTGAAGCCTTTTGAGACAGCCCCATAGGAACGTCATTTAAAAAAAAAGAAAAACACCAAATCGGCTCAAAAAGCTTTGTTAACCTCATGGCGCTGGGGCCAGGTTTCTCAATATCACTGTGTTGTGATGCCACGGTACATTGCCGGTGATTTCAATGCTATAGAGCCGCGTGAAACCATATAGCATTGATCCTGTGTGCGCACCGCTTGTCAGGAGCGACAAACTGAATTGCTCCATTATACGAATGAGCAGTGTGTAAGCGATGAGCAAGGCGAGCCGCAGTGTCGATCTTCCTGATAATTAGACCGTGCGACGTGAAATTACATCCCGAAGCACAGTCAATCTAGCACGACCGCCAGTTTAATTCAGCTCCGTGGCAGATTCGCTGACCCTTTCCGGGGTAACTCGGAGGTGCGGCGTAACACCGTACGCGGGACGGGCCCAGATCGCGGAGCGTGTCCTTTCCGAGCGAGCGCTCGCTGCCCCTCTTATCGGTAACAAGTTACCGCCGGACACCCTACCCGGCCAGCTGGCAGCAGGCTTCCCCTCTCTGCGACAGATCGCCCTTTATAAACAATGCCATAATCGAGATCGTTGCCTCTCGTCTTGTTATCGTAATGGGAAGAGATAAAGTGTCGCCGGCGGCTACGGCATCTTAGGTGTTCTTCTTTACAGGTTAAAAAAAAGAAGAGGAAAAACCACAGGAAAGCGCCGCCCATCAATTATTCACGCATCCATTGTAGCAGCCTGTGTTGCCAGAGCATTCAGCAGTGGCTGGGAGAATGAGATTAGCTTTCGTTCTTAATTGTGTTGACAACTTATCACCGCTGCCGAAAGCGGAGAGGGACACTCAAAACCCCAGAGAGCTGCAAACCAAAAGGGGGGCAATTAAGCCGAGCTATTGCTTACACCTCAGGTTTGCCAGAGAGAATGTGGATTCTATTACAAGGGCAGGAGAGAGAGAGGGAGAGAGAGAAAAGGGTGCAGTTGGTTTTTCTTTTCTTTCTGTCATGTATTTCTCTGTTGAACATGGGAGAGGTGACTACAAGGTTAGACAGAGCTGGGGGGGGAAAAGGGACCCAATGTGGAGTAAATAAACGCATGGGGAAAAGCCGGCCATTGTGTCCCGGCGAACGTGAAACCTGTGCAGATAAGACAAACAAGCCCTACGGAGAGACGCTGCTAAATATCTCTTTTCAACACTGCCAGAGACGGCGGCCCGGTTGGGACTCCCTCCATCATCCATCGTCCTGGAATGGCCCTCCTCAGGACTCTTATCGCTCCGTCCGAGTCAGTGAGGCCGGACCACAGGAACAGTGTTCTTTTGTCTGGTTTTCGGGCCACTCCAGATTAACACGGGCGCATTCACATTCAGTCCCCGAGTTTACTTTCCAAAGGGACCCCATGAATTTAAATAAAGCTGTTAAATGTATTTATTTAAATAAAAACGTTCCAACTGTGATGAAAATACGGATTTAATACACCTCATAGGGCAGACCGGCAGCGTTCAGATTCAATAAAATGGTAATACAACAACTTAATAATGAAGAATGTCTTGGTCCTCCACTTTTGGGAGTTTCTCCATTCAAAGTGGGAGGGCAACAGGGCTGGAGAAAAAACTTTGAATTGAGTATCAGAGAAGTAAATATTACAGGGGTGGTTACTGTTGTATTGGGCCATTTTTCAGGCTGACCTAGACAACTTTCATGGCCAATTTTATACACTGCAGGGTAAAAACCCCTGAGAGCGTTGTTGCGGATTGGAGAAGAGGGATGTGTTTGAACACAGGGGGAAAATTTCCTGCTCACAGTTTGGGTAATTAGGGCAAGGTTGCTCGTTATCTCATTGCACATTAACCCCTAAACTTTGGCACTTTCGTACGTCGGTCTAGATAAGAGCGTCTGCCAAACGACTAAAATGTAAAGGTAACAAGGACCTGTGACCAAAAAACCCAACAGATGATTACTGTAGGTCACCGTCAGTCTCAGGTAGCAGAACACAAAACTTGTAGCTTTTGCCCAGACAGGCAAACCAAATGTACTTTCTGTGTCCCGGGGTTATGGAGGCGTGGAAACGGCCGTCGCAAGCCAGTCGCCCGGACGATTGGACTGGGACAACTCTTTCAGGGTCAACAACTCAAACCCTCCGCTACTCGGGTTGATGTCAGCATACTGCTCAAAATTCGGAGGTTCTTAACGGAGAAAAACCCATTAGCGATGGTTCATATTTCGTACTTGAAAGGGAACCCCAAGTTGGCTTGGTGGGTGCCTATAGGTTGTTTTAATTAGCAATCCCGTCAAATCAGATGTTCAGATGTTTTGCTGTTCGGGAGGTCGTGCTCAGTATTTGAACACCTCTGAGCCTCCACACGTTGAGCCTGAACCCAGAGCTAGACAGCGTGTGCAAACAAACTATAGTCTCCAGGCAGCAAAAATTTAACTGTCTTATACACATGGAGGATTTCATAGCAAATTTGTATGCTAGTAAATAGGCCTCAATCGCCACCCACACGCACTAACTACTCCTTTGAAGTAGTCAACAAAGTAGGAGTAAACGTTCCCTTTTGAACAAACTCCCTTTTGCTTCCTTCCGAGAAAACACAATAAACAGCCAAAATACCAATGGAAATGAAGGATATTTACTTTCATTTACAGAAAAAAAATGTCATGCAGTATTCCCTCGGCATCCTAAATGCAACTTGTTTCAATTTTTAAAGTAACTTTTTGCTACTTTTTGTAAGGCTTGTAAAGTTTTTGAACAACCGTATGCCAAACAATGTTCGGAAATTCCAAATGGCAGATTTTGGCGGAAAACCAGTGAGGTGGAACCCACAAGGACTTTCTTTCTGGGTAATTATCGGGTAAGGCGGTGAACAAGCCAAAAGTCTGTAGACTGGGATTGTGGAATCAATTATTTTAACAATTATTATGGTTTTTTTAACAAAGTAAAGAGATGTTTCTCACAACCTAACACATCGTGAATAAGAACATGTAGAGAGATTCAGGCGTTCCAAATCGGACGGCTTAGTCTGAGACCGTTAGACACAATAAGCTCAATCGTTGGGCCTTCTGGAAGAGACAGGACTAGAACTTACTGCCCAGCTCTCTCAGTTCAGCGGTTTCTCCTCATAGACCACGATGTGTTCGTTGTCCCAAAGGCTGCTCCTCAGATCTCACTGGCTTTTTTGCCCCGAGTTCAGAGAAGTTCATGGAAAATATGTCGGCACGTTCACCTGGAGAAGTGGCTTTGCGGTGGGCTACCAGTCAATCTCTCCCTGTCAGGTCCAATTTGGTACCGCACAGATGTGCTACGTGAACCCGACAAGGAGGAACCAGGGCAAGCACAACAGCGGTCCTGTCGGGAAGTCCAGTCGGGCAGGTCCGGACAAGCACAACAGCGGTCTTGTCGAGAAGTCCAGTCGGGCAGGTCCGGACAAGCACAACAGCAGTCTTGTCGAGAAGTCCAGTCGGGCAGGTCCGGACAAGCACAACAGCGGTCCTGTCGAGCAGGTCCGGACAAGCACAACAGCGGTCCTGTCGGGAAGTCCAGTCGGGCAGGTCCGGACAAGCACAACAGCGGTCCTGTCGAGAAGTCCAGTCGGGCAGGTCCGGACAAGCACAACAGCGGTCCTGTCAGGAAGTCCAGTCAGGCAGGTCCGGACAAGGAGGCAAGCACAACAGCGGTCCTGTCGGGAAGTCCAGTCGGGCAGGTCCGGACAAGGAGGCAAGCCGTGATGGTACCAGCGCCAGCGTGTACTGGTATTAAATAGAGATAACTGTAGCAGCACTGGCTAGGGGAAAGTCATTCTCTGCCTCAGTCGTTAAATGGTGAGTGAACCACGAGAACCCGAAACCTTGAGGCACTTGATGTATGTACACTCAATTCGAGCCACCCACTGCAATGCACCTCTATACCCGTTACTGAAAACGGGCAAGAACGCTGGGCGACTAAACGTACCGTTTAAGGAACAATAAGGATAGATACAAAACAGACAAGGGGGAATTTTCCTGAGGATTTTGCTTGGGAAAGAACAAGCAACGAGGGGAATTTGGTTCGGGGATCTGCCGTAACAGAGGGGATCGATCGAAAACCAGCAGCAGTGACAGAGCAGGCAGGTAGCGTCTCGACAGAGGCAGACGAGTGGCGACTGGCAACAACTGATTTTTTCAGCAGAGAGCGGTCACCGAGACAAAGCCAGTTCGCTGTGCACCCGATGCAGATCCTACACAGCTCTGCAGAAGCACTGGGCTTTAGAGGCTCGTTCTGGTAATGTTCACCCCTGATGGGAAATGACGGCAAACAAGGCCACAGGAAAACCATGTGACACGGCACTGCAGAGAGAAATACACGTGTAGGTGAACTAAAGAAAACAATACTGACAACAATGGATTACTGAACCGTGCAAGGTTCAGAGGAAAATCTTGTCCAGCTAAACTGCTTCCAGAATAACATTTTAAAACGTTTACATTTTAAAAAGAACCTTTCCGTAACAAATATTCTTAAGAGTAGTTCTCTTTTTGAATTTGCTTCCAAATCAATTCCGGATGTAATTCAATCTTATCTCTTAGCGTAAGGTAATTCTCAAACAACGATCTCCTACACACCACGTGTAGTAATTGTTCAGTCAATTTAATCTTGTAACACAATCCTTGAGGCATTGATTCTACTTAGCAGCAATGCGCCAATTAATAGTTCCTAGAGTGGTAGGTGCATCTCATCTCAGGGCCAAGAGTTTCAGAATAGACTCTGGAAGAATTTTTTAAAGTGGATTTTAAGACTCAGTATATTCTATTACAAGCAGATTTAAGGCTTGTGTGAACTGATGTATGACTCAGATGAAATGGAAGGTGGAACCGGAATTAAATGTACTTTTAAAAAATAGAGGTTCGGTAGAATATCCAAAAGTAATTCCATAATTATGAATCATTTATTGGAATTTGATTAATCGATTAATTGATCTAACATACATTCTTCACCACACTGATGAGTCCAGCAGTAATTCTGACATTAAACAAAGTCTAATTAAACCACAACACGTAGATTTATAAGTCATTTGGTTATTAATATATGCTTAACAGCTCAGACTGCAAGGAGCTTCCGCCTATTGCAGTATACACATACATACATACATACATACATACATACATACATACATATATATAAAATAATGTATATAATACATTTCCTCCCCAATTTAATCACCAAATTGTGCTAATGCTAATCCATCACTCCGGAATCCAACCCCCACGTACCGGGAGGGTGAAGAAGTAGAGGATTGTTGGGTTTATTATCCACTTGGGTCATGCAAACCCATGAGGATCACGCCCACCTTTTTGAAGACACCAGCCCAAACCCTTACCTTACAGCCTTCACATGCGCTGACCCCATAGTGGTACCCCGAGGACTTGTCCTGACACACGAAGCAGGGCTTGTAAATGCGTGGAGGGGGGAGTGGGGACGGGGGACTCGGGACCAGATCTTCAGAACTGCTGCTCTGGGTTTCGATACCTGGCGGGACAGGGAAGAGAACAGTGTGTTTTAAGCAACGCTGTGACCATTATCAATAAAAAATGAAATGCATATTAGTGCTAAATTTAACAGGGAATAATTTACATAATTTAATTCACAATTCTACGTTTTTTGGCTATTCTAACTGACCCATAATAAGACAAGTGGAGTCGGGGATATTTAGCATTATAAGTTTATTTATTTATTATTAAACATTTGTGCTGGCCACCACAGCCATTAGAGGGATAAAGGCAGCCGACAGAAAACTAAATGGGAGTTATTTTAGAGGAGAAAAAGAAAAATTGCCCCAGTATCCCCTTGAACTCTTAGCCTCCAGCTGAACCTGCAAACTGGGTCAAACAGGAAAACACGGCCATTAGCAACTGTTCATTCCATTGAGGAAAAGAAAATTCTAAATGCGTCATTTGACTCATTGACTATGATGGATCACATATTTTGCCACACAGAAAGGTTGGAAGAAGGGTGTTGTTTTATTCCACAACACTACCGGGCCCTGACTTCTGCATGCAAATACCATATCAGACCTTGTGCATTTAAAAAAAAACAAGTAAATTCTGTTAATCCTATCAAATCCTGCTTCCAGCACAACGATATATAATTGCAGATATAAACTGGGAAAATGAAAGACCCAGAAAGACCTGCTTTTTCTACACAACAACAGGATTTCTCAGATGAGAGAAAGGTGATCTCAGCTGTTTAGGTGTACAATTACGCTAATGATTTGAGTGCATTCAAAACATTTCTGTTTGCCTTCATTTCTGCCGGCAGGTTAGACAGCATTGTTTCCAGATGGACTGCTCCAACACGGAGCGCATTGCTTAACTTAAAAGAGTCAAAGGAAAAGTGAAGTTCACTGAAAGTACACTGAATTAGACACAGCTCTACTCAGCGCATGCTGTGAACACTAATATTAAAGCCATTTTTAAAGTCGTGGACACAAAGCCATACAATTATATTTCTAGCACACAAATAAATGAAGAGAAAAAAGGTCTTTATGGAATTTTCGGTGAAAAGCTGCAGTAGATCTGATTCCCAATAGTGTGATGACCAACAGGCGTCACCGGATCTGAAACAAAGACCTGCATCCAACGAAATAGATCCGACAAAGAAAAGGAACTCCGTACGTGGGCTACCAGTCAATCTCTCCCTGTCAGGTCCAATTTGTCAAAGACGAGATTGACGAGTGGAATTTTGGAGACCCCTCCCCCAAACACCTAGCTCCACCCCGGGTCCTCAGGCGGGCGTCAGCCTCTCTCCTGTGACCTGGACATGACCGTGCAGAGACCGTTCTGACCGGGTCACTCCGGTGCCCGAGCCATCTGAACCGTAATTACAACAGGTGAGACGGTAATCTGAAACGGTAACTAAATCTAATATTAAACCCTCTTAACCCTAACAAATGCTTTCTTTAAAATGTACTGTACTAACGAGCTCCACATTCTCTGAATTAGAAATGATCATTAAGCTTGTGGCAGTATTGCTATTTAGTGCTATTGGCAACAACAGAAGAAGGGATTCAGCAATGAAGCAAATGGCTAAGCAACTCTATCTACGTCTCGTTGATACCAAAGGAAAATAGACAGTGCAAGGCCTTTGGGAATTAATAGGAAACTGCAGAGGAAGATTAAAGGCCCCTTGCATACAGCATCGCTATCTGAAGATCCTAGGATTGATGGCCCATCATCTGCCACTTCAGACGGCCGCTCCAAACAAGCAACTGTTCATTCAAAACAATAAAATAACTGCATTTTGGGTTCTCCTACGTAGCCAGAACAGTAGCCTTACTCCAACTCAATGTCAGATTAGGGTTTGTGTAAAGGGTACGCGGCAGACGGTGAAAACACACTACACATCAATGTTTTTAAAAATACGGTTGGTAAAAACACATTCACGGAAATTTTGATCATTGATTAAATTTAGTTGACAAAACTTTATTAAATGGGTGAAGTGGGTGGTTGTTCTCTGAACAACAACTTCAATAGAAAATAAAAATAAAAATCAGCAAACAGAGCCCTGCCACCCAAATTCTCATTTTTTACAAGCGCCTTAATGAGACCAGGAATGCTTCTTTATTTGTGAGGTTTAATTTAAACGGAACATGCGGAGCGTGCAGTCTGAACAGTGATTAATGCCGTTCTTTTTTTTTCTATACAGCGTGTTTTATTAATAAAACTAGGCGTTTTAGATTCTCTGTTCCATATAAAATTTTTAGTGTTTTTAAATTAGTATAGGCTGGAAAGTAATAACGTTTAATTTACAAACACCAAAATTAATTTAAGTTTTCTGTTTTATATTTGTGTGTGTGTGTGTGTGTGTGTGTGTGTGTGTGTGTGTGTGTGTGTGTGTGTGTGTGTGTGTGTGTGTGTGTGTAGGTAAATCGATGGAAAAGATAACTATTAAAAAGGTTCGATAGTGTACACACTGACATTGCAACTGACATTGAGAGAACAGTCAAAAGCATAATGATCTTTTCCACAAATGATCCTGCTAATTTATACCATTAATAGAAAATAACAATCAACAAACAAGTCGTTCGGTTTTAAAGTGCGGACTGATTAGGTAGGCACTCTACGGTTAAGTTCATGCACAGTTTATATAAAATCCTCCGAAAAACAGAACTCCCGCAAGAGAAATCATACAGGTCAATTGTGTTTCAGTAATTCTTTGAATTGATTCTAAATCTAGGAATTTATCGGTCTGGTCCTAAACCGTAAGTACCCGACCTTTAGTTATGAAGCAATCGTGACTACATGCGTTTTATGAGATTTTCCGCATCCTGCTTGAGATATAAATGCCATCCATTAAAAGGAAATGTTTTCTTTCAGCTAGTTTAAAAACAAGAAAGTATATCCTATACCCTATATATATCCTGAGTGTATACCCAAAACATGCAACATTCAGATCATATAAATGCATGGTGTAATTTAAGACTGTGGTCGAAATCATTACATCAGTCGCTCAATCCTGCAGGTTTCTCAGAAACCCCAGGAACGAACGACTCTGCGAAAGAACATAATCGATGCATAACTTCATGTTATTGTCACCATTATTATTTTCATTATTACACATTGCGTGTATAAACCACATTTCAGGATGTCAAAGCACTTTACAGTGAAGGAAACTCACCTCAAACCACCACCTACGTTAAAGCAATAATAGAGTATCAAGTTTTTAAAAATCGTCTAGACGTAGTAAAATGAACCCGTAGTGTCTTCTTGACGTTTGTGCACGGTTATACTATGAACATATTATCAGACACCCAAAGTGACAGGGCACGAGACAACTTGTTTTAATCGAACAAACTCTAGATGAAAAAACGAAGCACATGAAGAGAAACATTCTGAATGGCATAACTCCGTTCTCCAGAAA
Source organism: Hiodon tergisus (assembly GCA_025775045.1). NCBI lineage: Eukaryota > Metazoa > Chordata > Actinopteri > Hiodontiformes > Hiodontidae > Hiodon > Hiodon tergisus. The sequence continues at coordinate 9,977 of JAOVYW010044278.1, forward strand.
TAGAGCAAGAAAACAACAACAATCGACGTTTTAGACGACACGTGCACTCCGATAAACAGGTGGGAAATAACAATGGGTAGAAATAAACCTACACTGTGCGCTCCGACGAAGCTGACAGTCCCTTTTCCTACATCCACTGAAGCATGCTTTCAGCGCCCTTTCCTGTAGCATGCACGAAGGACTTGGATTGTAGAAATCCAGGATTTGTCCTGGGTTTACTGCTAGAATATCCATACAATCAAACATGACGTTCCTCTGCAAAAGTCAATAAGGAGTATTTTCTTAGTGTGAGGGAAATTAAAGGTAAAATTAGACTCAACTCCGTCAAACTCTGCCCCCTTTTTGGCACGTAAGATCTTGGTATTTTTTTCCCAAGTCTAGAATCATGAACTATGACAGACAACACCGCTAAAAGCTTGTAATTGATCCAAATGATGGTTTACCATTTTCCAGGTAGTCCAGATGCTGCAGCAAATAGGGGTGTCCGCGGTTTTTCTTCCCTTAAATAGCGGCGTATTTAACGTGAAAACGTGCTAGCCCGCCTTGAAGCTCTAAAGAGACGAAAACCGCTTGATCAATAGAGTCCAATTAAAAAATGTATTTAAAAAAAAAAAAGAATTTGCATCAAGTTGTACTACTATCTCGCCCCTCTAATAAAGAATGGGTTACCCTGTTTCTACACTGCGCACTTCCTAGTAGTTTTGTCACAAGGATTGAAAGATTGAATTGCCTAATATATGCGAGTGAACTTTCTGTGAACCCTTCTGAAGCTGCTAACCTTCAAATGACCCATCCAGTCTGACATCATCAAGTCCCAGGATTCTCACACGGTTTAAAGCCACCAGCGGCGTGAGGCGTGCTTAAGAAATACAGCGAGGAGTTATTAGTTGTTAGTAGAATATCTTTAAAAGAATAAAAAATATTTTAGTTCGATGTGAATCCGAATGTGTCTATTTCGACCTTAACTATTATTTGCCTTTCGTTCTTTCGGGAATTTCTCACCAAATCAGAATTAAATCTAAATGCAGAGTCAAAAGCAGAATTGTTTGGATAATCTAATAAAACTAAGATATGTGAACAGTATGAGAGCATTAAAAAACTATTTTAGGGTATATTTTAAAAAGATGAAGCATCTAACACGTTACACACACACAAAAAAAGTATATGGCGTAGACATATAACGCGCTCATTTATCAACATATTAAACACAGATGTCAGTACCTATTTTTATTTACTGTAATATGATACTCACAGGGTGTGAGCAATACTATGTATTAGACTCATTTTTCTTTTCTTTATCAACCTTTTCCAGTTATCAATTGGAAAGGAATCTGCTGGCACCTGGGGGTACATTGTTAAAAGCTACTGCAGATTACGATATTTGAGGAATAATGTTAATATCAACTTTGGTCAGAAACTATTCAGAAAACAAGAAACAGAGACTAATAGCTGAGCTGCAAAAGAAGATGGCTTTCTTTTTGCAGGCGTTGACATTTACCTTTACGTGGATACCACTGACAGTTGAACTTTTGTTTTTTACTTGGACAAAAGTATGTGGAAGGAAAGTCCAATATTAACCCAGCAGGCTTAGTCAAACACTTCATCGGTTTCCCCAATATCATTTTTTAAGTTTAAGAGTTTTAAGTTTTTAAGAGTTCCGGCCTTTTTAAAACATCAGTGTTCATTTATTCCAACCTAAAAATACGCTATGCGTTCTTTAGCATGGCAGTTTACGAGGCAAAATGTATGCCAGCAGCCAACAATTAAATTTTTATATATTTTAAGGCAGAGTGTACTAATTGCTGTATAGCTGCATGCAGTTATAGGTATCTTTAAACGTCAATTTTATTTAAAGTACGTAATTTGATATATTTCTCTCATTTAGGATTCAATGTGTAACGTTGTAATATAATTTAGTTTTTTTCTTAGACTAATGGAATGTGTGTGAGCCAGTTTAGCACAGTCCATCTCATGAAAAATTCAGTCCCCTGCAATCTTTTGGGCTCAGGGACTCTTTTCACTGAAGGTTTTTTCTCTCCATTATCAGACACTGTGTAGTCATTAACTTAACTACAAAGTAATTTATTCTTCCCATTCTTTAAACACCATTAGGAAGATAAAATACACTGTCATGTTGTTAGAGAAGCAGGCAAGATATTTTCAAAAAAATTGTGATATCGTGTCTCTTAAACAAATCGGCTCTTATGATTTCCTCAAATCTTCATTAAGCCAAAGGATAACTATTTAAGCCTGAGCGTGGTATGATAGAATGCAGATTAATGTATAATGAAAATATTAATGCGGTTAAATAAGGAGGATGTTTACATGGTCATTGAAGTTTATGACTGGACATGGGCCCATATATCTTTCTATAATACCATCGGGAAATGATCACAAATTCTGACTTCTGACTTACACTCATATTTTTTTCATAACTTATATTCAACCACAGATAGACCAAGAAGATTAGGTATTGACTCTAATATTACAGATAATTTAGCATGCTTTGAAAATCTCCACTCAAACATATTTGTGAATTAATTATTTGCTTCAGGCTTTTTTTTTTGGAATAGAAAAATTGTTTATTAAAATTTTGGTCAAATTGTATCAAAATTAATTAATGGTTTTCATGCAGTTTGTGTAATCTCACATCAAGCAGAGATAATGTTAAAAGTTAAGAATCTAAAACTGCAAACTTTTTTGGGATTTTATGGGATACTTTTAAAGCCAAAAGCTTAAATCCATCCCATCAGACAGGCAGGTACCTAACAGCGATGGAATTTCCTTATCGTTACATTTCTCTAGTTGTACTCATATTGAATTTGTTCCAGTGATTAAGATGGTCTTGTCATTCTATCCGTCACAGTCACAGTAATTGGTTTGCTTTCATACTGTGAGCTGCAGCTCTGAGCGGCTGAACCCAGCCTCGATAGGCTTCTTGAAAGTGAGTTTAGACTTAAAGTCTTCAGGCTTCAGTCTGAGATGAGTTAAGAAAAGCCCACTTAAAATGACTTCATATTTGATCCAAAAAAAAAATATATATATATATATGCTGTGCAAAAACAAACAAACATCAGTGCAAAAACAAGAAAAAATATTGAAACATCCAAGAGACTTAATTAAGCAAACTTGAGGAGAAATCATTGTAGTTATCGGATTCCTTGGGACGTCGATATGGGAAATTTCACCTGAAGAAAACATTGCATTGGCAGCTTGTAATGCCTGCCTGTCAGCAATAGAAAAAAAACTGGAAAGCCAAAGGATTAATAGTTTTAAATTAGTTTGTATAAGCATTGGACCACGGTAGAATATCTGCAAGATATTTTGAAACGGTTGCGATTTTCGGAATCTGCATTGCATTTGAATAATTCTGTCATCTGGCTTTATACACATATGGCTTACATCTGCTCATAACCATTTGTTACTTGGGGGTTTGCTGCAGAGGAGATCTTTTGCTTCTGTTTACCAAAGAAATTGCAGGCCGAGTGAGTGTTTGTATATAATCTCTACGGTTTGTGTGGTCACTGCTTGCTCCGTCACATTTCCAGGTGCGTCCGCTGGCTAGCTCATCAGAGCTACAGTGAGGGTCGCACATGTCTGCCGTGCCTCCACATGGCAGTGCACAGTAACTGGGCACCTTCTAACCCCAGGCCAAATGGCAGAGGATCTCGGAGCTGCAGTGGGCCCCGCAAGTTGTTGTTTTTTTAGGTGACATCACTACAGTAGTAAACACCTATATGATAAATAAGGTGTTGAAGCCCCACAGGAGGTAGGCATCAGCATACCAACCCCACTCTGCAGAAGGTCGTCATGCGTTCTTCATGCCATTGTAGAATGATGGGTCAAGCTAAGGGCTTGTGAGGGTAGTGATTGCACACACCTACCTTCACTTTAATCCACTCTTTGTGCGGGACCTACCCTCCATCCCCTGATCAAATTCATGTGGTGATGAGATGAAACAGTGTGTCTCCTTGGTAGCTTCCCATGTGACTGAGCAGCCATGCTTAACCGGGCAAGGGAAAGGACCAGAAAAGGTGGCCTAAACATAGCCCGTTCCTCTCTTCCTGGGTAGCCTTTCTCCGGCCGAAACCTAATTAAAAACAGTACCAGAATACATCTAACAATAGAGAAACGGAATGTCCGTACTCTCCTAGAAGCACAAGATCATTCCTGTCGTCTGAAATGAAGAACAGTACCAATTGCACATGAACTAAGGAAATACCACATTGCCATAGCAGCCTAGAGCGAAACCTCTTTCCATGGACAGGACTTGCTTACAGATGTGGGAGAAGAATTTGCCATCTTCTGTAAGGTTCTTCCAGAAGTGTCCTGGTGCCTCCATGGTGATTTCTCTTCGCTGTTAAGACAAGACAAAAATGTGACTACAAATCCCAGAATCCCCAGAAGGCATTAACGCCTATCATCCAACTCTGGATGCTGACCTGGAGAGCAAAGAAGCTTTCTATGCCTCCTCATGTTCTTTCATAGACAAAATAACTCCCACTGACAAGCTTATTCTCCTTGGAGACTTCAACTGAAGTGTACTGTGGGCTACGGAGGAACTTTCCTGGTCAGCACGATGTTGGCAAGCGCAATGACAGTGTTCTCTGCCTCCTCACGCCCTGCTCTGAACATCACTCGATCGCAGCAAACTCTCTCAAGGATAAATTTAAAACATCATAGCAACATCCCCGCTCTGAACACTGGCCCCTCTTTGATCAAATCATTGTTCAAAAAGCAGACAGGAAGGAGGTATTAATCAATACAGCCATGCCTGGAGTAGACTGCTGGATAGACCAGAGCCATTGGAAATATGCCCTCCAACTGAAAAGAACAAAAAACTAAGAAAAAACTTTGTTGCACTCAAATACTGCCACTTCACCAACCAGATCAGGAAAGAGTTGGCTACAAGGCTCTTCACAATCTCTGAATCACCCACATTTATCGACATTCACACTTCCTGGAACTCCATGTGTACTGCTATTCATCAGGCGGCAGTATATACACTAGAATTCACTAGAAGACATCAAGACAAGGCTCACACTGCGTATACCGCAAAACCCACAGCCCAGCATACTCAAGGCTCGACCAACCGGCATCAGAGCCGAGATGTACAGATCACCTGGAGCCATGGAAAATGACTGGTGAAGAAAGCAAACAGAGCCGTATGCTCTGTGATGCCATCAAGTCCATGTATGGTCAACAAAGGAAAATAATAACATCCGAACAGATCAGCAGAGGGAGCAACCCTTCACAAGGACAAACAACAGATTTAGGTTAGGTGGGCTGTGCACTTCAGCATCCTCCTAGGCATTACAAAGCCAGCAGACCGCAACATACTCAGTGATCTCCCACACATGCCCCCGTTATGTTCTTATCAGATGTGACCCTCCTCTCACACAATTCACCGGGAGTTAATTACAGCGTTCACCTACAGTTCCGGCTGGATGGGATGGAAACCTGTTCAACACTTCTGTCCTTCTTGCTCAGACACCAAACTCCACGTATCACGCATTGCGAAGACTATGTTTGTAATGTTAGCATACGAGCTGTGGTTAGCCATGATATTATTGCGTACTACTAGCCACAGAGGCTAAAAGTTTACTCCAGTCGAAAGACGAAAGCTCACTGATAATAATTCCAATGCAAGGTGACCTCACTTTGCTTCTTAACAATTGCATAATGTGACTCCGATGGCACATCTCTTTAAATAGGAGACACAAGAGTTCTAAATGGGTTTGTGCCTGGCTTGTTTTTTAACCTCGTGACTGAGAACGAACTGGGGAACTGAAAAAATAAATAAATAAAAATGTACAATACATAAATGGAAGCCTCTGTCGCTGATCACAGTTAATATCGCCTCGCCGCCGAGACTAAAAGCAGAATCAACAATTCCTTCGTGGTGTCACGTGCCGTTGCTATCTTCTCACTAAGATGAGCATTGCCAAAAAACACAAGCCTGGCCACCTGTGTCTCCTGTTGTTAAAGCTGCTTAGATGTGAGACTGCAGGGTTTGTTTGAGATAAAACAGTTGAGATAGAATCCTATCATTCAAGACCGCCCTTATACAGAACAAAAGATTCAACTTGACAATGGCTCCAACTTCAATGAAGCTTAACACTACTTTTTTTTTTTCCCAGAGAAAAAAGTAAAGAAGCCTTCTAAGAAGGTTTACATGAAGATGAAAAGTTGCTTAAGCTTAACGACTGAGTTATAGCATTGTGGCTGAGTTACAGGACATTCAACTCAGAAGCTACCCTTGTGTGTACGTAGCAGGCTGGAATTTATTCAAAATATTTACACCTGTACCAGGAAGTAAATGTCAGCCAGAAGACCACGTCTAGTAAGACAGTGGATACGGTTCTGCGGCCTGAGGTGCACGCATCAGTGACTTCATCGGGTTGTCGCCTCAGAGAACCCCACCCGGGACATCAGAATGAACAAAAAGCTACACGTGCCTTAGAGACCCCTGCAGCTATGGTGCTAAAAGCAGCACCTGAAAATGGCCGCGTATGAAGTGAGAGTTTGAACACTGTGCAGTAATCATTCCCCTTCTCTTTCCACAAAATGTCACGTAGAAATTGTGCTTGTTAAGGTTGTGCTGTATTACAAATAAAGTTTGATTGATTGATTGATTGATTAAATACTAACTTTGGAAATGGTCTGAACTCCCCAAGACTCATAACCCGTAACCCATTTTTGTTTAGTTTGCCTCGTGCAGTCTATTCGTACTTTGTGGCAGTGAGCATTTCGACATAATGAAGTCCAACCCGCAAAAGTATCTTTTTGGACCCATAGGACATTTTGGAAAAACTGTAGTTTGTAAATATTTCAACTGTTCGAAATGTTTGTGCCCCCCCTTCGCTTCTCCCTCAAATGCCAGGAAAAAAGAAAGAAAAAATATCCCACTGGTCCCTTTAGGGTAACACAACCTTAATTATATCTTAACTTAAATAATTCTCCCTGTGCATAAATTACACCCACATGATCCAGACACTGAATACTTTTAGTTCACTTGAAAATGCCTTTAACCTTCAAAAAGCTCTAGAGGAACTTCGCAGTAGACTCCATGGCTTCCGGCGAGGATTAGTGGCTCTGCAGAAGGAGGGACTGGTTCTCCCGGTCCAACTCACCCAGATGGGTCAGAATCACCCCACTCAAAGCCAGCGATTTCACAAAGATTAACCTGGAGAGTCCTCCAATCTCTCGAGTGATGTCATCTACACCCACTTCTTTATCCTCATTTTTCAATTTAAGTGTTCACAATATCACCACGGAGACAAACGCAGTGATATTACTTTGAACTTAAAATGTGCGAATAAGAAAACGTCTGTTTTCGTGACAGTTATTGGAGGCCTAATAATTTAATTACACCTCAATTGCATCGCTGAGACGGATTAAAGGAGACTGGTGATTTAATTACCTAATGTACATACAACTTTTGGACTTTTAATTTTAATACATTTAATTTAAAAATATGTACGACCTTCACATCAAAAAATGCCAATAGTTCTGATGCATGGTAACAGCAGAACTCAGTCGGAGGCGGCTAACCGTCAGGAATCTAACCTCAACTTTTTCTTAGTTATAGAATATGACAAGTGAACTCAAAATGAACCATTGTTTCAAGAAAGGATTCAAGTATTGGCATTTTTTTGTTTTTATCTAAGCAGCATTGCACAGGAAAATCAATAAACCTTAGCTCTGCTTCTTTCAGTCATCTTGAAGAACAAGAACTCCCAAAATACCATGTGCTGTCAGGATAAACTAATGAAGGAAAGAAACGTACTGACATTAACTCGTTCATAATAAGAAATAATAAATGAAACTCAGAAGAGCACTCCCCCCCCCCCCCATTCCTTTCTCTCTCCACTTTCCTCTCATTTTTCTCACTTCCCATCACCATTCAAATTTCTCAATGCCCGTAGGTGTCCAAAGCAGGTCCTGCTTTCAATTTCAAACGTCTTCGTCTTCACAACCGGCGTATCTGCGTCCCATCTGGTCAACCCTTCCTCCTTTATCCAGGCTTGGGACTGGCTGGGAAACCGCCGGACGGCGGACCCAAGGCAGAGGAGCGGACAGCACCTGGTCTTCCTTGGTGGTCTCCCATCCCAGTACTAACCAGGCCCAGCCCTGCTTAACTTGGGCTCCGTGGGGCCACCCAGTGAACGCAAAATTCCGTGTAGCTTCTAGCCGAGTTCCCCTAAGTTATACTCGTCAGGTGACGCCTCGGCCAAAGCCGTTTGGGAAATGAGCTTTTCTTCTGGAAGAAAAGGCGGTTTCTCGTTTAGAAAGGAGGACGATAACTTTAACACGATCTGAAGTGATGGGACAGCAGCTGGAGGAAAAGCCAGTCAGTTATATATCACTGAGCATACCCCTTTCAGTTTGGGGACTGGTTGTCCTTCATCTGATTTCACGGACGGTGTGTCAGCAGCATATGGGGAAAGTTTGCTTCCAAGGGGCAGCGTTTATTGGGAGAAGAAGAGAACAGGGTCACAAATCAATCCTTGTGGGACACCGCTTATAACTACAAGTCTTTGGAGTATTCCTTTATTTGGACATATACCTGGGGGCCCGGGTTCAGGTCTATAAATCCCCACTTGGATTAGTGGCTGTATATAAGGTTACAGACCATCACACAAACAATGGAAGTTTTTATCTAGAGATAAAAGAATATCAGATTTGATTATATTCAGTGCTAGACTAACCCGTATCCAAATCTATATACTCAGCTATTGAAAACAGCATCACCTCTGCTGAAATCGTCACACTACTCACCTGGACGTGGAGGTTAGTGCTATACTATGAAACATGGAAACGAATGGTGGTTTGAAGTCATCCCAGAGTCATAATTCAGGAGGACGACATGCCTTTAATGTGACGATTCTGGCCTTGCAGCAGCTCTTGGGTCTCCATAAGCACGATCATGCAGAGCCCGGGTGGTAGCGTTTAACGCGTCTGCCATCTCCCTCTCCCTGTCAGAGCAGTGGAGCCTGTCCGTGCATCTGTGCAAATAAACGCCACCCTCTCTCCAGCAGAAAACCCATGGTGCATAAACAGCTTTTGTTCATCTTCTCGGCGAGAAAGCTCAACTTCCCGCTGGCTTTCCCCCAAGACAAACACACTGGATTAGAGGGGTCAGTTTATTGTGCACGTGCACCGAGTAGTAAAAAGCATTACTGCACTTTGGGTGTCGTGGGATAGGCTAGCCTCCAGCTACCCCTCTTTCTCACTTAAGACATGCTAAACCGGTCTGGGACTGCCGGTCCAGCTACACTGCCAGGCTGTGACTGATATTTGTGTCCAGTCAACCACTCATCTCTCACATGGATACCCACAAGGGGATAAGAGACAGGATGACGTGGAAAAAAATAAACGGAGTAAATCGGAGACAAAGTCTGCAGGAAAAACTCCAGGAATGTGGACTCTGTGCTGTCGCTTGTTGTAATATTCCCTGCTTTTTGAATAAGTCTCGCGCACGCGCAAGCATGAACACACGCCCCCACGCCCATATGCTGTTTATTTATCTATGTATCAATCTGTATACCATAAACCATCTGTTGTGTCAAAACGTCTTTACTAAGCTGTCCAACTTTCCATGTCACCAGTGATTAGATTAATTCCCTTTTTATACAGGTTAAATATCACTCTCTCAGCACATTCTGCATAGGGCCAATACTAAGTAAAGTCTGTGAGGAAAACATATTGATTAGATTTTTGCCTTATTTAACACTGGGCGGAGCACAAATACAAATATTTTTAGTTTAAAAAAAAAATATATATTTAATTATAATGACCTCTTCACAATAGACAAGCCTAATGAAAAAAACTTTTTGCAAAATGCGGAAAAGCCAAGAACAGCTTCTGTGGCTCATTCTTGTTTAATATAATCAAATCGCAATAACACTACGAGGTACATAATGTAAATCGTTTTCTATTAATGAATAGTGCTAAATATCAATTAAAGCATGTTCAATTTTCAACACGGAGAACAACATAAAGTTGTGTATACAATGTCTCTTAAACGTTACCGGGGGCAAGTGAGTCACGTGATCCATTGCAAGCATACGTTCTCTAGAGGACTTCAGTGTCAGAGTTCACTAGTGAACCTTTCTCACCAGCCTGAAGCGTGGCGTGGCCGCCGACTCTGGCATCAAGCAACGCTTTTTCTTCTTCTTTGAAGAATCAACTTTACCTTGTACATCTCCTGCTTATCGCTCTGTAAACTGGCTGGCTGTGAGCTTCAGAACCCGCACGTTGTATTCTGATACAACATGAACCGCTCTGGGATGCCCTTTTGTTCAGAACAATTAAAGCCGAAATTTCTTCAGTTCCTTCTCCCGCGCGGGAGATCCAACGCTGCAAAACAGACTTTCAAACCTTTCTTTAACTAAGAGTGCTTCTTGTAGGATTTCTTTCTGTTCTGTTCTTTTCACGCATTCCTTCAGTACAGAAAATGGAAATTCATACAGCAGTATTTCTTCATAAGAAGAACTTTTCACTCATCATAGTACTCATCATGACTATTCAGTCATCATATTGAGGTCATTCGGTAACATTCTCTAGGTACAAAATCTATCATTGATATATTCACGGCTACTTTGGGGAGCTCTAACAAGCATATCCATTTGAAATGCCTGTTTATAATGAAATAATAAATATTTAACAACAGAAAATAATAAAAATGTTCTCTTAATGTAGTTGAAACCAGACGGAAGACATCAGGGAAAGGGGTTTAAGTATCATTTCTTAACGCAGTTAATAAACGTCCTACCTTTGTAGAACCTTGAGGTTGTGTGTGGATTACGTTCCATTGTTTGGTGACTGGCGTATATAGAGAGTGACAGTGTTTCCCCATGCGGTCTCTTGTCCAAATAGAAAGTTGGCAGATACCTGCACAGACAATAGGTCTATAGGCCCAGAGAGGTTTGCCTCTTCGGAAGTGAGGTGCAAATTAGATATCACACATAGTTGAACTATCTGAGTTATAGGTGCACAATCTGGGCCTTTGCAGGGCAAAGTCAGCTCTCAGTTAGCATCTGATTAGCATCCAAATGACGACTCCATAACGAGTGAGGGAGCGGGCCTAAATGAACACTGACAATTCATCCTGTAGGGTTCCCCTTCCACGGTTTTGTTCTCTATGTAACACCAGCGCGCTCCTTGCTAAATCGGTCTCAGAAGCTTGTCATTTTGGGTTAGTCTTCTTTTTTTGTGTGTGACTTCTGACAATAAATCATTCAATTCACCCTGCAACCGCCGTTTAAGGGCCAGGTTGCCGGTCTAGATTCTGTGAGATACCCGCCTCTTATGGAATGTGTACAGAATTTGAATGTAGCTTCCTCCCAGACAACCAAGGGAGATCATTTTGCTGCTGATTGCTTTGTCATTGCCTCATCTTTAATGACCGATACATTAAACCCGGGACAGCCAGACATGCGGCTACAGGATGAGAATGATAATTTGGCTGAGAAAATGGGCAGACTTTCAATCAAAGCACTATCCAAAGAATAGTCGGGTTCTCCAAAGAAGCGTGTTTTACCTATTAACAAACTTACAAAAGAGGCCCTTTTCTTAATTTATGTATAGTTACCATGGGGATTCTACTGTGAGGTAAAACAAGGGGTAGCCATACATTGAGGATTGTATTACTTTCTCATACTTTCAGAGACCCTAATTAGACTGGGACTAATCTTTGGCAACCTGCTAATCGCTATTTACATAATTGTAACCAACAGCATTTTCTTTCAGTGTGAGTTAAAGAAATAAGATACTTATTAAAAAGAAGAGGAAATGCTATTGAACACAATATTAATAAATACGGTTAGCGTGCTGTCAAAGTTTTGATTTGGTCACAGTCTAAATTCAGAGTTTAACACCCTCAACCAAACCAAGTTAATAAAGTACGCAGGTTTACTTAAGCATTATATTTTAAACAATATATGGATTGTTTCCTGCAATGCTGTGGGCCTAACAAGAACAACCGCAAAACGCAATGTATGAAAGGCCCAGGAAGGATTGTATTAGCACTGTTATTTAATGAATGTTTTTGTCGGGGGAATGTATTACAGCCGAGACAATGCAGGGTATCTCTCATATGGTTGAGGATGTGTGTGACCCAAGACGTTGAAAACTCCATATCTGCTCTGATCAGCGAGTGGCAGACTGCAACACAGAAAACTGACCCCTGAGAACTGAGCCTAGCAGGACGTTACAAATGACTGCAGAAAGGCTGAGGGAGCCTCCTTTCATTTCCATATGCTGATAAACACTAAGTGGTGAGTGAATTAGGTTCACCCACCTGGTACCAGGGTCCAACTTGCCTCCAGAACGTTCTGAATTCTTAAGAGGCATAGCGTCTGACGATCAAACGTTGTACAAGTGGTATCAAGGGACCTAACATGTGCCAGGAAAACATTACCCACACCATTACAACCCCACTGGCAGCCGGGATTCATCCTAGCAGGCAATGTTTTTCCACTCTTGGCCAGTGTTGGTGACCGCGTGCCCACAGGAGAGTGAAACCCAGTGTGGTTGTCTGCTGCAACATCAAAGACGCATCACAATTTGCATAAATACTGCAATGATTTATTTTAACGTGTCCCAAATGTTAACACTCAGCTGGAAGACATCTTCAGACTTTACCTGTTGCACAAGAGGTCCCACACTCCAGGGGTTGCAGAGAAAGTTTCCCTCCCCAAGATTCACTTCACACTCCTCTTGTTTAGACATAAGTGATAAAACGCTGAGCGCCAAGAACGAATCTTAGCGTTGTTAGAAGCGCGCGGTTGTAATTGACTGTGTCTTTTTAAAATCCCAAGCCTTCTTTTTTCACCTTCCAACTTAATTCCACTGAAATGATGTATACTTCTAACTTGACACCGTTTTTTGCTGTCAAATATAAGAAACAGCTTTTTAACAAGAATTCCAATGAATACAATTGAAAAACGAACAGATAATTAGTCCTGCTCTATACACAAAGCAAGTTGATATATATATTATATATAAATAAAAGATGCTTCAGAATAACCGACGGCTTACAGGACCTCAGCAGGCTGTGAGGCATGTGTAGATATCCGCTAGACAAGAAACGGCAGATCTGTTGATCTGTTCCCACACACACCTTAGATGGATGGTGACCACCAGATTCTCCCATCTCCAGGCTGTATGCATGGTATATAAGGTAGGCATAAACACAAGTATCGTGACTACAGTTTCCACACGGACACCTGCGTTCTCCCCGGTCATTGGTTTATTTTACAACAGAAAACTGCCAAAATGGGATTTTGGTCTGACGTTTGTAATCGAAAGTATACATATTTGAGTATTTAATGCTAACAGAGAGTATTTGTGTGGGAAGCTTGGCTAATTTAAAGTTTTGTTTTCTGAAATTCAGAAATAGAAAATATGTAGACAATATTTACAAGTCACATCACACACAAAAAATGTAAAACGATGTTCCTTGTTATATACAGATGTTGAGAAGAGTCTGGTTGTGTTGAAATATTGGGGAAATCTGTGCAATAATCAACACAGATAGGAAGAGAGCCCTGTGGGAAAACATGGTGTCAAACTTTTCACAAATGCCCACAAATGCCTATTCACAAATAGTCAGGGATACATTTCCAAACAAATGAAAAAACAACTCACGCACTCTTTTCTTCATTGGCCCACACAGCCAAGTGTCCTGCCTCTTATCCAATAGCTCAGAGCCAGACACTGCATACGCATGCTATTTACAAACACAGACTGTCATGCAGGTCCATTAAGGGGCCAGGTAATGTAATAAACCAATTGTGTCAGTCTAAGGAAGCACTACTCAACGTGCACATTTTTTTTAACCTTACGTTTTACAACACATGGATTCACGCATCATTTTGTGTTATGCATCATTAATTTTAACAGCCTGTTTTTATCTAAATGGCCTTATTGGTCATCTGTTCATCAGTTTTCAATTTTTTGTGAATACATTTTAAAAAAAAGAAGCAATATTCATTAAACCCTGACAAAGACGGAATAGCAAATCAGCGATACAAGCAAACAGGCATGTAAATATCCTTTCTGTTTTCTCACCCCCAGGAACCCACTCTTATGTAGTCGGTGTGATGGTGGAGTCATTAGAAAGAAGGATGGACCACAAATGTAAGGTCCATTTTTAGCATCAGAAAGAGGTTTTTAGACAAAAGGGAAATCGCTCCTTTGCCAGATACCATTTCATATGGTAATCCAGCCTTACACTGAGTACAACTGAGCCTACTCATTACAAATGTTAGCAAGATGCTAGATGTTGGATATGTTAAGTTTCTTATGAAGAAATATGTGTTTTATTTTCCACATTCACATTCACATTTTGGACATTGCTTACGCCTTGGTTTTAAACTATTACTTGGAGGCAGGAACACCTCCTGCCCTTCCTGATCTGGTCTGACAGATCCCTTCGTGTTGATAATCCGCATCTGTCAAAGAAGAGAGGTAGATCTCCTACCCTCTGGGCCTGCCAATCTCTCCGTCTCACCTTCCGTCTCTCTGTCTCTCCGTAACTGGGGCACAGATTGTTGTGAAGAACAGCCAGTCGTATCCAGAGTCCCCACGCAACCGTCTCATTATGAATGACAAGAAACACGTCTGATTTTGTAATGTGAATGCAACAAAGCCCAGGCCCATGGTCACAGTGATCTTGAGATCAGTGTTCTTACAGTATGTCACCCAACTAATACAGTGATTACAGGCTGTCTACAACAAACGTTGCCTGTTGAGCTTAAGCGTGTGTCCCAATCATTTTATTAAAGTATTTTTAATGATTTTATGTTTGTTTTTGTTCCATCCGGCTCTGGGTGTTCTTTCGCGCATTGAATAAAAGTTCAATTGGTTTTGATTAAAACTACAAATTCAATAACAGCAGGATGAAGTTTAAAGAGAACCACAGAAATAATTGAGTCTCCAGGCATGGCAAATCCCCCACAGACCAGTCCTACGGTTCCTTTGTGTCTTAATAATTCTGCGTGCATTTTGTGGTGTTTTTGAAGTGCCCCCCAAGATAATGTGAAAAGTGTTTATTACAATGCAAAACATTACATTAGTTCCTGAAGACCAATGGCTATAGCAGCCACTTTTATCTGAAACTTCAAATGTGAAGCCTAACAATTTAGAAAAAAATCTGCAGCACTCGGGCGAATACCAACTACTTTTGGACTGTAAGGTTTGCCTTCCGAGTTTAATTTCATAAATGTCTGAGGGGAATTGTCTGTAATGGAAAATGCATTAAAATCTCAATGCCACTGTTCCGCACTTCTGCCCGGCCTCTAATTTCCACCACACTAACTCTTTAATATAACCTTGGTACGAGTCTAAGTAATTTGTCTAAATATATCGGTTTTAATTAAACTTTTAGAAAGAACATGCAAATTCCTGTTGGAGAGCAGTAGTCTTTAACATTTGTTACATCAATGCAAGCCTCTAACAATGTCCTAAGAGGGTACAGAACTTACAAAAGTAAGTTTTTTGTCTGGCAACCTTAACCTTAACACCAGAAGAGCAAGCTTCTTTTTTTTGGTACTGCTTCACAGTACCGCATTTATCATCTGCTTCACAGTACCGCATTTATCATCTGCTTCACAGTACCGCATTTATCATCTGCTTCACAGTACCGCATTTATCA
>JAOVYW010044299.1:11182-25623 GCA_025775045.1 Hiodon tergisus
GTCTGTTAGTCTGTTAGTCTGTTAGTCTGTTAGTCTGTTAGTCTGTTAGTCTGTTAGTCTGTTAGTCTGTTAGTCTGGACTTGGTCCGTGCTTAGGTTCATCCCTGCTCTGGTGCCCTGCACCTTGTGACAAATGGACAGTAAAAGATGGATAAAGGGGAGAGGAACTTCCCAGGGCTGCAAGACAAGCAAAAGCAAAGGTTTCTACAGCTGCTGACATACAAGTCCACATCATAAATTAACTTATAGGAGTTTCCTCCAAACACACTGTGAGCAGCTTGACAGAAGGAGCTGAAGTAAATTGTAAAGCAATTGTATGTATAATATAGATGCATGGTTAGAGAGATAAGCTTCCAAGAGGAAATACTCACTTTTACCCTATTTGAGTCAAAAATCTGGTATGGTTTCTAACAGGTATATTTTGATGACAATAATGATGGCAGTAATACCCTGCTAATACACATTACAAGCATTGACATGTGAACCCTGAAAATGAAAACTGCATATGTCTATAGCTGCCTACCTAAACAGCTGTGGAGGCTTACTATGAGCTCCAGCTCTGCTAATACCAATTTTAGCATGATTTGACAAAAATTCTGCCTCAGAATTATTAATGTTATTTACCATTTATTCATAAAATACTTAATATAAAATCATAAAACATGGCTTCATAAAAGACAAATGCTGTCATAGCTTACATTAAAACATTTAAGACCATGGAAGGCTTTCTACAGCAGAGCAACCATTGACTAAAGTTAAAATGAAACACTCGCTTCATTGTAGCTTCTGTTGTGAACCTCAGTTTCCCCCACTGAGAATCTGAACTCCGTATCAACATAATTCACAGCCCCTTATACATCAATGAGCAGCTGGTAATATGTTACAGCATAACTGCTCTAAACCAATCTGTATTACAAATCCTATTCTGATTCACAAAATGATCCAGCCTAATATAAAATAAAAACAATTTTTGTCTTAAAATTAGACAAATAAGGTAATGTTGAAAACTTGATTATGCGTGTCATAACATTGATATGATTTAACAGACTGTTTCTGAGTTATATCATCCTTTACCTTGCAAACACTCCCTCTCGCTATTCAAACAAAATGGATGTCATTTTTTGTGAGGAAAGGATATGCTGGAAAATCGCTCTAAATCTCAGGATGCCTGCTCTTGTGAAACTGAGAAACCACAGCAAGCGTTGGGGCGGAAATGAGATGGAATTCCATCACACAGAAGACGGTGGCTTTGTGTTCTTTGTTCCTGGGCCGGTCCTAACGTTCTCTGGCCGGAACAGGGGCAAGGGCAGGCTGCGTTTGAATCCATGCCGCCGGGGTCTTTAATCACCAGGAGGCACGGTAGAGGACCGCTGCAATGACCAGACCTGTTCGGAGGGCCAGAGATCCCGGGAGACCAACCTGGTTTCTGGAGGGTGACGTCACGACAGCACAGGGCCTCCATTCATTGCTCTCGGCAGAATCATGAGTTTCATCTTTTGGTTCCGTTTTGCTCATTTGTTTTATGTTTATTCTGTTTTATTATGTCTCAGCTCAATGCTCCATTCCAAGATTTCAACCTACTGTTCTTCTGTCTGTATCTCCTGTCTTTTTTGTGTCTTTCTGTAATTTGTGTTCTCATATCTTTTTTACCTCTAATTGCAATATACTCCTGCATTATTACAAATAATAAGCAAATTAGTCTTGCATACGCAGCCATACTTAGGAATTTGTCTGCATGTGCTGCTAGAGTGTTAAACAAAGCAGCATTGGAAAATACGTAGGGGGGGGGCTTTCTGCATTTGGACACAGATTCCATTTTCTACAACTTCTACAACGGAATAATTGACTCCAGCCTGCTTTACGTTGTGGCCTCATTACCACCTCAGGGTGTGCATTAATTTTCAAGAATTCAAAGGTCCGTCGTCAATTATTCCTTACGCAAGGACAAATTCCACGGCACACCGGCACACCGGCCAGTGTGAAGCAGGAGATAAACCGCTGACAATAGCAAGCCAGTCCGTGGAAAAACCATACCCATTTTTCAACTTTGGCGGGAGACAGCCACGGTTTTATCAATGAAAAATCAAATTTGTCCCTTGCCTAAGAGAAAGCACAGATACCATACCTCCCACCATCCAATTAACCTTTGCCGGGGTTTGCAGTGACCCTGCACCCCTCAAAGCACCCACGGTGGCCAGTAGATGGTGCAAATTCCCTCCAACTGCTCACCTCCATTCACTGTGCCTGGCACAGCCTAGGGAAACAAGAAGAGAGGTGGTTTTGTCTTCTGGCCCCAACTCATTGGCTTGTGGCATCGGCGCCACTAGGAGGATGGGATCCGCAGCCCTGCACAGTTTGAAGAGGTTCAGATGGTAAATCTGCCAAGACCCCACAAAGTGGATCATTATGTGGTCAACATCCGTATAACAGCTCAAAGGGGAAACCCTGTGGAGACTCGAGAACCTCCTGCACCATAGACAACAAGGGATCTATTTATTTGTCCCAATTCCATTTTTTGTCCCGTATAAACTTCGACTGCATGTGCTATGTTGCACAGTTTATACAACTGCTGAAGTCTGCCTGTCATGAAAGCCATGCCCTGATCTGGGACGATTTCTTCTGGAAAACCGACCCGCGGGTGAACAGGGACAGCAAGGTGTCCGCTATACCATTGCGGAGAGGAAAGGCTTTTGGATATTGACTCGCATAATCAACCATGACTAAAACCGATGTTCTTGTCAAACAGAATGCGTTCCATGCCAGTTCTATCGAAGGAGATCTGTATCAGGGGTATCGGGCACAGTGGTGCTTTTGTGATGGCTAACAGGTTAACTTTCAAGGCAATCTGTACACCACGGCATATCCCACAAATGCCCAGCTTGTAACTAAGTAGTGGGTCATTGCACTACAATGCACTTGAACACAATTCTGCAGTGGTGCCTCTGCACAAGCAACTGATGCAACACCTCCTTTCAGCCTCCCGGTCCATTCTGTACACCCTGTCGTTGAGGTAAGGAGGAGGTCAGAATGTGTCACTGGTAGCTGCTGCTGGCTCCGTTGCCATCAGCAGTGTCTTGTCCGGACTCTGGAGGAAGTCTGTCACCCTGGCAAAGGAGGTGGTGAGGTCATATCCCCATCCGGAAAGAGGAACACTCCATGGGGTCTTTGCAGGCTTTGCCAGTGTCGAAGTCCTTGTAGCCTGGGCAGCTGTGACCCCCTGGGCCACTGTCTGTGCCTTCCCAGAGAGAAGAGTTACCTGGCGAGGTATGTCTCACATCTTGCTCATTGGGAGGTTCAGCCAGGGCTGGAGACTGGGCTCCTCCCATGGCTGACCCAGGAAGGCCCTGTCAGTGGCTCAGATGTCTTGCTGCTCATATCGGTCTTCCTACTGATCTTCAAACAGCCTCTGCCAGACCTGATGCTGCTGCTCCGGTATCTGTGTGAGCTGCTGCAAAGTCAGGTGTCAGTCCTGCATGTAACTGACCAAAGTCTGTTTACCTTACAAAAACAACACAGCAGGAGCCAAATGATGAGAGTGAGTAGGTTCATTGAAACTTAGGTACCTTGTGTTGTCTGGGGATTCCGGTGCGAACACCTGTGTAGTTGAAATTGCTTATTCACTGCCTGTAAGCCTGTGTTTTATATAAGCGTGAAGAAAGATGAACAGTGACTAAGGAAGTGACTGAGAAAGTCATGTGCCTGGAAAATCACTCCCACTGATTCCCTGTATCTTTTTCAGTTTAACTTCCCAGATGGGCTAAGGGAGATAACCATAGCACCAGCCCTGTTTGAAAAGTTTAATTTCCCAATGTAGTACATAAAGTTTATCGTCACATTTTTAATCAGTTGTTAAATATTAAGAAATAACATGTTTATGTTTACACTTTCGATATCTGTTTACTTCTGGCAATAAGCATTTTTTGGAAATTGAACAAAGGCTAAGACTTTCTAATAATTTGATGGAATTCGTAGAACCAGGCACTCTTAAAATAATCTCAGGATGCTAGATTTTCTGAATTTAAAAGCCCTTTTAGTTTTGTTTTATGTGTGAGAAAGACGCTTTAAGTTTTCCCCCACCCTTTTTCTACATTTCTTCAAATAATTTGGAGAAGAAAAGAATCTGAATATTATTGAATAGGCAAGCATGTCAGAAACAACAAGCGGGACAGGGGGTTTGTGTCCCCACCAATCCGACCAATACTTCTCGGCTATCTAAGCTATTTTTGAACATGAGAGCTTTGGTTGGTGGCTACCCATTTAATGTTGATGCACGGGTCTGTGCTGATGAGTGGTGATAAATTTTAAAAAAATTATCAAAACAGTTCTAATTGTATATGTTGCTGTTTATTATTACTGTATAATAAGTTACAATATTATGTTTAGTTTAAAGTAAACAGTATGGAGTGACAGCCTGGCATAGGGGAAGTCAGAAAAATACTAGGAAATGAATCTTACTGTAGCACAGACAGAGAAAAAAATTGTTGTTTAATGTATATATCCACACTAAACAAAACATTCAGGACAGTGTGAATGGCTATGTATTAGACTGTACAAGAGTGCCCCTTGGCAAGGCCCCTTTAGTCTTCTTATTTCTAAGGTAAGATTTGTCAGTATCCTTTTCTCAATATTCACTAGAAATTAATTTTCAAACCTGTTTGCATTTTTCTGAGGGTTAGGGGCATGACCTTGGACCCCCCTTGCTAAATCCCCCCCAATGTCAGCCCCACTCCTCAGCCTCTGATCCTCCCTGCTCCTTTTCCCATGAGACCACTGTGTTTTTTCCAACTTCCCCCTTGAATGGAATGGCTGTTTTTTTATGGAGGAAGGATGAAGGTGTCACTAGTTCCCAGTTTAAAATTATAGACCGGGTCAGCGAGAGTTTCCCGTGTCATACATAATCAAGGGGGGGAGAACATGATTGTGGAGAGCTCAGGGAATCTCCTGAGGTGAAAGGGTTCCTAACAGCAATCACTTAAGCTAGCCCAACACCACAGAGCACATGATTGATACAGTATGTGCTGTGTCGCCACAGGTTTCACCTCCAAGACCTTAGAAAAAAGTATATGTCTCTCCAAGGAGCAACAGGCCTGTGAACTAAACCGAACCCGCTGGCACTATGACTGAGGATAAATAAAAAATACAGAGCAGGACAGAGATGACAAGGGTCAGCTGGTAAGGGGGAAGTGGGAGTACAGTGACGGAATAGATCCTTTCCCCCATAAGTCTCCTGTCCAGTAGGTAAAGTGAAGTTTCATCAACCCAAAAACAATGAATGACTACCGAAAGAAAAATAACTGTCATTGTCGCCTGTCCTTCGGGGGGAAAAAGGCATTTTGAGTTAATGATCCTAGGTGTGCTGTCATGCAGGCAGACTTTAAAAATACATCTTATTTTCCAGGCATCTTGATTTGTGGTGGGATATTTATTGTTATGTTAACCATTTAGGTAGGATGGACTGTGCAGGAACCTTTGAGAAGGGGGGGATATGGGTTGGGCCAGATCTAATTTAATGAATGGTTAGGATGTGGCAAAAAATGCATTATCACTCAGGCCACCACTGTTACCAGCATGCATACTGACTTCAAACCCAGTTTCTAATCAAGTTGATTGACCCTTTGTTGCAATTTGTGCATCTATGTCGTTTACTACTTAAGTGGATTCTGCAGTATAGAAAAAGGAATAAAAGATCAGGTTCTATATCATGTTTAGCTGCTGAAAAGGAATAAGTGGAAGTTAGGTTCATTCTGAAAATTAAAAAGAAGTAATGCTTTGGCTGGTAAGCCTTTATACCTGGCATTTACAGTACAGTAAGTTATTTTAATATATTTTGGAAGTTTTAGTATTGAAAGAACTTAAAGAAAATGGCGTTGTGAAAAATCACATCTGGTTTGGTGATATCTTGGAATTCCCCTTTAAAAATCTCTATCTTCTACTGCTGAATGTGTCAAGTAGTCAGCCGTCTGATAGGTTTCCTGTCCATGTATACACTGTTTTATTCTCCAGTAAAACACATTTTATCCAGTTTATTTTTAAACCTTGGACAACCTGGACCAAAGCCAGCCCGAGAAGAGTGCTGGGACGGAGGTGCTGACATTGGTGGTGGTTATTGCCACAGCGCTCTCACAACACGGAGAGCTGTCTTGTCTTGCATTTCAGTAACTATTGTACCAGATCTCTGCTGGCTTTTTGCCCAGTCTGGCCTGCCACGTCTCCTGTTGTGCAATGACTTCAGAAAAGAACCACAAGGCTCAGAGCACAAAGCTCTCCTTATTTTTTATTGGTCCAAAAGCAAAATTGCTTTTGCCTTCCAACACAGGGATATTTCACATACACAGCTGATTCACTGGATTTTTACTTTTAAGGTGTCTCAGAAGCTCAAACAATGCATCAGTTTTAATGATGTATCAGCTGAAATTCCACTTCTTAAAAGACATCGGTGTCTTGCATTTATGTCAGATTTTATATATGTTATATAAAAAAGAAAGATAACATTTTATGTGATACAAAACTCAGGTAGTTTTCATCAGTAATCGATGGACTAGGACCCTCCTGTTTTGAGAGGCAAGAGCATCACTCTTGGCTTCAAAGTAATTTTGTGGATCCACCTGCCAGCGTTTCCTTTTTGCGTAGAGATTGTTGAGTAATTCCTGCCTGTGATTAAGTTGGGGGAAGAATTGGCAGTCATGGAGGCAGAAGGGATAAAGAAGCTTAGCGCTTTATATGGTGGATTCCTCATGGACTCTCTAAGGCTTCGCCTCCTTAGCAGCTCAATGCCGCTGCAATCAAGGATCCCAGAGATGTAAGGGATGATGTTCTTCAAACATTCTGGTAGACCTGAACAGGAAGGAGGCAGGGCTTGTCTCTACCATTCTCAATTATTCACATTCACAGGGAACCAGACAGAACTAAGGGGGACCCGTTATTGTGGCTTCAGAAGTCAGGCAAATTTGTCTATTTTAGAGACATTTACAGTACTGACTGTTGGTCTGGGCTGAATTACATGGTTAGACAGGAAAAATCATATTCCTGATGGTCTACATCCTTCTGGAATTCCCTGCTTTAAATCTAGTTCTAATCTAATTTAGTTCTCATTTTTTCCTTTCATTGTTTTAACTCTTCAGTTTCCTTTAAAAGAAGGATTCTTTGTATCGTGAAGGTGTTTGATGTTCTAATTTATGGAGGCTTTGTTTAAATATCCTTTGATCATATTTGTGGGGATCACACACAGAAACTGCCGCAATCCATGGTGTCTGGGGTTAAGTCATCAGTTGGGTTATTTTCAGACTAGTTAGCTTACTGGACAATGCTTCCAAGTAGTGCACATTGATAATTCAAACCATTACCCTATGTACAGGGAAAAAAGATAAGTAAATAAAGCACATAGTTTAGGCTATGGAGCTGAAACTTGCCTTGTTTCTTCATTTTCATGGGGATAATTTGCAACCAACCCCAAGGGAGAATGAGGAAATCATAATCATGCGTATCCAGCCATTTTCTCCGCCTGTCCTTTGTGCAATACGGCCGGAGATTTGTATATTATGTGCACATTTATAAAATGTTTGAAACATTTGTACACAAATCAAATATACATAAAGTTTATTTATAAATATTTACTTATTTTCTCACATGATATACAGTATATTTGAAACATTAAAAATAATTTCCAAATGTTCGACATTAAATAAGTGTTTCAAACATTTTTAATGTTTATAATATTCTATTTAAATAGTTAAAATTTAACATTAAAAGTTGATATTTAACTATTAACAGGCTTGCAGTACCATCAAACAGAATGTGCCTCTCGAATCGGTGATGAACCTCTAATGAGCACTGTGTAGCCTGTTGAATAGAGACAGGTGGTTTGAAGGAGACTGTGGTTGGCAGAGATTAGTAGTCCTTCCTCACCCTCCGCAAGTGTGGTAAGAGGATTCTAATAGAAGAGCAGAAATGCATTAGCAGAATTAGAAATTCCAAATTGTTTTTTTTTTTTTTTTTTGCAATTATTTCCTTTTTTCATTTCAACATTGACACCAAAATAATGATTTAGCCTACAGTGCTAATAAAATTATATAAAATCCATTTATCTACATTTGTAGTAGTAATTGTCTTTATACCTACATGCAGTCCTCGCCAATAGTTGACCCCTTAAATGTGGCTAAATGAACAAAATGTAAAATGAGAGACTGAGAGAAGTGTCCTTTGCCTGTTTTGGGAGTGATTGCTGTAACACAGTTTCCTGATCCTGGGCCCCTTTTTTCTTCATTCAGCAGGTTTGTTCTGAATTCCCTTCTGGGAACCATGTAGAAAGTATACAGCGTAACAAAATTAAAGCATAGCTTGGTGAATTTACAAGGAATTGTGAGGAAGCAAGAGGGGCGATGGAAGCTCAATAAGGAAAAATTAATAATTGCACACCCTTGGACATTTTTTACATTGGCAGGTGATATGAGAAAACACCACAGTCTTTAACGTTCACCTCTTTCCATTGCTTCCCCGGGATTGTCACATGATATGCTTTAACCATGTGATCCAGCTTTTGAGCCTTATGTTGAACTCTTAACTCTAAACCATCAGACGGATGGCAGGATT
The DNA here is from genome assembly GCA_025775045.1 of Hiodon tergisus. Lineage (NCBI taxonomy): Eukaryota > Metazoa > Chordata > Actinopteri > Hiodontiformes > Hiodontidae > Hiodon > Hiodon tergisus. The sequence goes on from JAOVYW010044299.1 coordinate 19,771, forward strand.
TTATTATGACAAGCTTATTGTATAGCCATTCCCTGCTGCTGGACCTCTGGACTCACCAAGTTCAACTCAGCTGGCCCCGTATGTTAAATTGCTTAATTTAGGCCTTTTTTATTTTATTTCTTTTTTTACTGACCTAAGATCAGTTTACTAGGAATATGGACTCTCCCTCCTCAGCGCACCATTTATAAGTAACTGTGTCACAAAGGAGTTTGTTTACACCATGCATAGGGAATTCCACAGCTGATGTGGGTGTAAAATATCTTTACCAAGTGGTACCGTCAACCAATGTAGGGAGGATTAAATAACGGATTAAGGGCCTCGGTCAGGCTTGAGAGTAGGCGGCTCTGTAAACAACCACATTTCTGTTACATTGCTACAGCCCACCTCGTCATTGCAAATGCAGCTGCAGTTCACACAGCACAGTTCAAAAGCCAATGACATCATTTACAAGAATGATAGGTGCCGAAGAGCGGAGTTCAGATATCACCGTTTCCTGTCCAATACCACTCAGTTCAGAGCACCATTTCAACATTGACTCTATGTGACTTACATTGAACGAATGGATTTGAATGCAGCGCGTAGTTAGGGCCTACTAGCAGGCACATGTTAACTGGGTTTCGGGTACAAATTTGCGTGAATGCATTAAGGGGCTCTCAGTGGTTTTATTTGTGTTTTCAGCTGTTTTTTTGCTGCACCAGAGATCGGGCCAGGAGATTGCATTAACTTGAACTGCTACTCTACAAAATACAAGAAAAAACAACAGAAAAAATGCTTCTTTGCTTCCAAACAAAATAAACTTGTGCTTTTCTTTCAGCTAAAACAAGCTGAAAAGCAAGCACGATGGCCTTTGAATTTGCCATGGTCCTTTGTGGGAAAATGTATTTATTCAAAGCAGCTTCTAGCAGGAATTCCAAGTAGTCTTGGATGTTGTGCATTTATGGCATTGCAAATCCATTTTTTTTACTTTTTAGGAGTGTGTAAGCTGACTGAAAAGTATCTAAATCATGTGAGAGAAGTGAAAAACAGCCCTGCCACAGTCGTGTCTCACAATACACATTGTGTGAAATCTATGTAAAAATATTGAAAATGTTGTTGTTTCAATGTACATAAATATAATTTATAAACCCTATGTAAAGCAGCAACTTTTCCAGAACTTTCCATGGAATCTCTAGAATTTAGAATTTTGGCCAATTACTTTCTTTCTTTTTTATTTATTTTATTACTATTTCCTCAAGTCATTAGATTAGTTTATGTCCAATGTGTCTATGTGTATTAACTTTCCAGCAGGCAAAATATATTAGCAATAATGTTGTTTCAATGTCATGTTTCTACTTTGAATTAACATTGAAAAATCTATATGTCAAATTATTCACATATTAAGGCACTGAAGATCATGATAAAAAGGTACACGCACACGATGCGCTGTAATAAAACATAATTACATTTAGACGTATTATTTTTGGGGCTTTGTGGTCGGCACATCCTTCCTGTTATAATATGGCCACAAAAAGGTGAAATTCAATGACTTCCCAGCTGCTGTGAAAGCTTCCCAGCTGTTTCTCACGATGTTGATTGTATGTTTCTCATGATGCACTCAGTGTTGGTGGTGTATGGCCCATTTTTAATCATCTCATATTATGTGTGGCTGGTGTTGATACTCATGCTGAGCCACACACAAGAAGCAGTCATAACCATTAACCATTAACTGGATGTCAGAGAACTGTGACCATGTACTTAAAGCAAGCATCTTTATGCCTAATTAATTTAACAAAACGCATGCAGATGTTAATTTTAAACCTTCAGTTGAGCACACGAGGGCTTATTTTAATAAAGCTCTTTGATAACAATTGACCAAAGAAAGCGCTGGTCATGTCACTTTGGAGCATTGCCTGCCTCCTTGTGGTTACTCCTGTTATTGCAAGTAAAGCCACATCCTTGGAATAATAAACTTAAATGCTGTTTTTGTATTATGTTTTCTCTGAAAAGAATGGAAAATTCAAAAATAACCCGGAGTCAGGCAAGAATGAATAAAAAGATCCATACACTAGATGCAGCTATAGCGGCCCTGGTGAACACAGTACTGCACACAAGTGCTGTACTTTATAACCAACTTACTGTGACATGACTTCACTTGGACCAGATACCAGAAAGGCGCACACGCAAACACACACAGAAAGCTAGTAGCCCTACACTTAAAAAGAGAGTAAAGAGTGTAAAGAGTCAACTGTGTGGGAATTAATTTTTTACTGTGATGAATAAATCAAAAATAACTATCTGACATAGTCCATAGAAATAGAATCGTTCGAAGTTGAAGTCTTAAAGTTCACCCTTTTAATGCATTCCGCTTATCCTGGACTGATCCTTTCATACACCCATTTATCAGTGTGATCACATTTGTTCACTCTTAGCCACTGACCGCAATGGCTATTCAAAAGCAAATATATTTAATAGCTTTCTTAGTAGTTTAATTATTGATTTTGAATTTATTTTTACTTTTAAAATTGAGCAAATGGAGAAAAAAAAGACAGGAAACAATGTGGGAGACTAAGTGAAATCAGCGGATTTTCTACAGACTGTTCAAAGAATGGCATGGTAATCCTTACCCCACATGGAATGAAGATACACAGGCCACCTGCTCCGCCTTCTGCCGTCTGTTTCCCCTGGCATTGTACTTCCTGTTTTTGGTGGTGATTGTTAAGTATGCACTTTATGGTCTCAGTCCCTTTAGCTTTGTGTCCAAATCTTTGTATCTTTTTCCACTTGAAGGCCGGCCACTTCCCTAGTCATCCGATGTTTGAAGCTTAGTTGATGGTTCTTTTTGAGAAATTTTATGAAAACATAAAAACATGTTAAGGTGATGACCTACATATCTTCAGCCCCGTGACTGTGAATCCAATTTGTGCTATTTTAAGCATCACACTCGAGCGCCCTGCTCCCCAATAAATTCTAAGGACTCAAAAAGCGCTGCTACAAACCATCCCAATCAGGCTTCAGTAATGGCTGCTTGAGTATTTTTAGAGATAGTAGGATACCAACTAGTGGTACTTACAGTACAGTATTTTGCTCGAGGCTGATTTTCTGCGTTTATTTTTTACATTTTTCACATTGAATTTGGTCAGATATTTTGTGTGTTTTAAGCCTTGAAAACATGATGCTTGAAAGTCCACAAATGACCAAATTGAAGCAGTTGATCCATGGTACTGTGACAGACTAATCAATAACTACAGCAATAATTAGGTCTCAGTCATTGTTGCTAAAGGTAGCGTAACTTCATCTAACTTTATCACAGGGGTACATTGGGTGCTGCATATCTTTCTTAATAAATAAATTAAATGAGTATCAAATACTGTACACCTGTAATGCTGGAATCCATCGTTAACATGTGTAGATTATCAAATGTACCCATTTTCAACCACAGGAGTAACTGCTGTACTGTGGGCCCCCTGTGGGTCAACTCACAGAATGTCTCTAGAGACTGTGGGTCACCTCACAGACTGTCTCTAGAGACTTTGGATCTCCTCACTCATTTGAAACTAATTCTACACCGCTTATGTGCTGCAAAAAAGAGTGCCAAAAGCAGGATTCCCCGGCTAATACAGAACTGTAGGCAACCCATTGTGAGCCATAGTGCATGGGGTAAGTTAGGTACACAGCAAGTGGCCAGATACATTGGGTGTCGCATTAAGAAAGATATGCAGCACCCAATGTCCCCCCTGTGATAAAGTTAGAACAAGTTACGCAACCTTTAGCAGCAATGATTGCAACCCAATTCTTCCTGTAGTTATTGATTAGTCTCTCACAGCATCGTGGATCAACTGCTTCAACTTTTATTTTTTTGTGACAATGGGTAGCCTTGGGTGTGCACATTATTACATTACGCATATCCAATTGATAGTAATTTGGTCATTAATTGTGAAGTCTTTTTCAAAAGAACAATTGAGCAAATATTTTAAACTAATTGCACATTGCAAATACATACACAATAAGTTTTGTTTTTGTAACCCGGAACATACATTTATCATTAATAAAAAGACTAATATATCAACTGTAATTATAAATTAGATACAGTGTTTGCTGTTCATTCCTTTTTAGCAGTGTAAGTGGATCTTAAAAGAAAAAAGATGTTTTATATTATCAGTGTTCAGTGAACTGAAAACCAAGCTGTCATCGTAGTTATCCTTATGCCAAATATACATAACTTGAGCTTAATAGAACTTTGAATGACCCACTCCATAAATAACCCCAAGACAAGGGGGATCCTTCATCTTCTATGAAATTATGTTTTTAAAAAAGAACAAATTTTAGAACTCCATTCAATTCTATTAAACCTTGGTGACCCTACATCATATTCTATCAAAACTTGGCAGTAACAAAGATGAAGAACTTTTCAGTGTACCAGAACTGAATTCCGAGCCCATCAACAACAGCCAAACTTGGACCATAGGGTCTGGCTCCAGACTATGGGAAGCTAGTCCCTCCCAGGTGATCCCAGTGATTGTTCCAGATAGAAAAAGCATTTATTGACTTCTGTCTTGCAGTGAAGTTCCACATATCGAATGCCGTTCCCATATGGCTGATTCAACCCCCCCCCCAACCCCCATTCAGTGACATGTTGTCGCATTCTCCGACAATTTCCTCTTGCTGAAGGTTGGATGCTGCGTGTGTGACTGAGCCTGCTTGTTTATATTCAGGCGAGGTTTTTACTTTGTTAGCCAGTGAGAGCAGCATGAAACATACGGAAGATGCATTGATTAAAATGTCTTAATTTGGTCATTCCCAAGACCACAAAGGATATTATACCTATAATGCTTGAGTTTACAAATAAAATCATGAAGTCTGACAAAAAGAGCTGACACACCTAGCTGTATGGAAAGTAACAGTGTCTGACAGTTATGGGCTGCAGCACACTGGTGTTGGGAAGATGCCAAGTCCCATTACCAACTTCCATGCACATACATAAAGGCCAGAATACATGCATTACATGGCCAAAATTATGTGGAAACCCCTTTAAGTTAGTGGATTCGACAATTGGGCCACATCCATTGCTGACAGGTATATAACATTGAGCACACAGCCATATCCATAGATAAATCTCAATAGACAAACATTGGCAGTAGAATGGTTCGAACTGAAGAGTTCAGTGACTTTCAACATGGTACCATCATAGGATGCCACCAACAAGTCAGTTAGTCAAATTTCTGCCCTGCTAGAGCTACCCAGTCAACTGTAAATGCTGTTATTGTGGAATTATAGAGGAAATTTCTAGGAGCAACAACAGCTCAGTTGTGAAGTGATAGGCCACACAAGCTCACAGAGCTGTACCGCCAAGCACAGAATTGTGTAGATCCTTGGTTGCACTCACTACTTCCAAGTCTCCTAACTTCTGTGCCCGAAATCTAATGCTCTTGTGGCTGAATGAAAGCAAGTCCCTACAGCAATGTTCCAACATCTAGTGGAAAGCCTTCCCAGAAGAGTGAAGGCTGTTATAGCAGCAAAGGGCAACTCATTCCATATTTATGCCCATGATTTTGGAATGAGATGTTCAACGAGTATGTGTCCACATACTTTTGGCCGTGTAGTGTGTGTCCCTTGAATGCTGCGTATTATATGACAGATCTGTCCTGTGCTGCATACTCACGTAACATTAATGCATCTATGATTGAGTTGTCATGGATTAGTCAGTACCCTTGAACCCAGAGACCTCACTGTGGATCACTGTGGAGCTTTAGCCATGCATCTTGATCAAAACCAAAAACCAATGCAATGATGGTAATATCTAGAATAACCAAATCTAAATCTGGAGGAAGAGCATTTGCACATAGAGCTCCACTACTATGTAATAGCCTCCCAAAA
>JAOVYW010044329.1:8826-25619 GCA_025775045.1 Hiodon tergisus
AGCCACTGTTACGCTATCAGGCCAACAACAGGCTAGGCTATTTCCCAGGCCAGGCCAGGCCAGGCCAGGCCAGGCCAGGCCAGGCCACGCCAGACCAGGCCAGACCAGACCAGGCCAGACCAGACCAGACCAGAATAAAAGCATAAAAACTACTCTCACATTTTGTCTATGAAATTTATTGCAGCACTCTCAGATATGGCAAATACACTCCCATGTATCCAAAACGTCACTAACCATTTGTATAACATCCACTCTTGAAAAGCATAATTTTATTTTATATCACAACATCTTTGTGGACTGACATTTAATCCTGAGAGTTCTTATTGCCAGCTTATGTCACAATGATTTTAACAAAACATTATTTTATCAAGTCACCATAAGAGCCTGGATCAAAACTGAATCAAAGTTCCCCGTCATGGAGACGCTAGCCGTGATGTTTGGGTGAAATGGCAAATAGACAAAGGAATCCTCATGGTGAAGAGTTTTTACTCACGTCATTGCCTGGTATATTGACTCCACTCCGTAACGCATTGCAAACTCGTCAACTATTTCTTGCGAAACATCATCGAAGTAGACCTTCCAGGCCTCATCCCCTTTGACCTCGGGAATCTTCACCACCCCACTGCTCTTAACCTCCGTCGAATAGTGGAACAGGTTCTGAAAAATAAGCCAAGCTGTTGTTGTCGATCTTGAAAAAGGCTAAATAATGCTTTATATGTTTATATCTGAGGCTGCGAAAAGGGTAGGGACAAAATTACCTGCCAGTCTTTAGCTTATTAGGCAATATTGAAAGTAATCTTCTCTCGCATTGAGCCTAAATTAATTTATGTTATATTGACGCATCCTTTAAATTATTTCTCCCCTCCATGAGTACTTCGATTTCAATCTACTGATTGGGCCCTCGCCCAGAGTGCCGAGGGTGGACGGTGCGGGCGGATGCTACGCGTACCTCGTGTAAGCATGTGTACTGGCCATGTGGCGGGGCCACTTTCTCTTCTCCTTTCATCTCCACGCTGATCTTCAGCCGGATGGCACCGGACACGGCAGATTTGTCTGTGCGCTTTTCTGTCGGGGGTTGGGAAGAAACGCCACGCTAAATCAGATGCCACAAGCAGGGCTTAGTTTTTTTCATTTCTACCCGATTCCCTGATTCCAGGTCCTTTTAGCCCTACCCTAAGTAACAGATGCGCATGAAAACGTCAAGAGCATTTTTTCGTGCAGGGATTTCTAACTCTTTCTTGATTTTACTTGATTGATAAACAGACATTTTGAAAAAAATATGAGTATGTTTTTTCCTAAGAATGTAAGTTGAGCCATCCCCCGGGTGCCATAAACGGCCCCACCAATATAAAGCCTGCCAGTTATGGCTTCACACAAATGCTGTTATGAGAACATATTTCAATTGCATAGTAGCTCCACTGCACTTTGACAAGACTGTTACAATCTCTCCCAGTCCATAATTTCTAATCGGGGACAATTTCTATCAAACATGGCTTTCTCAACCTGCAGAGAAAAGTAAACCATTTAATTACGCATATTTAAATTACCATCCACAGAGAGCAAATTGTATGTTCACAAATTTAAGCACGCAATAATTACGAGGGTTAAAAGGAAATCGATACAATTTTGTTCTTCAATACTGTTTTAAAATGACTTAATTTCAAAATACAGTTCCTTTTTCTTTAGTTTTTTTTTGTCAAGTAGACATTCTACTTTTCAACACCCATACATCCCTGATGTTGCCCTGAAGGCTCTGAACGCACCCAGGTTGTACCACACGTCCATCTCGCCGCTCAGCGTCCTGACTTCGATGATTGCCTGCCCAAGGAAGTCGTCGGCCTCCTTCTTGAAGTGCTGCTTTACACGTGACTTGATGTCATCGTCCTCGTCCCAGACTCGCACCTTAATCCTGTCTGTGGCATTGTGGCACTCGCTGGAATACAAAGCAATGAGAAGACGCGGCGAGTGTCAGTTTGGCAGCAGAACTTAAAGGTCACATGCTCCATTTAAATCCACAAACCTGGCAACCTATTTCCCAATACGAGCATCCCTGCAACATTCAGGATGAAGAAATTCAGATCCGCCCGGATGTGTCAATCACCGCCTTAATAACTGAACTGACGCATCAATGTGGACTGGGCGTTTAAACGGGACATTTAAATTATTAACAAGCCAAACGCATACCAACCAGACAACCAATTGAGACCAGAGGAAATAAAGGATGTATTTTACTTATTATTCTTTAATTCAAGAGGGAAATGAAAACGTTGTCCCATTGGCATAATTTTAGTCTTCCAATTAATACAATATTTGTTCCAATAAGATAAAGTGTGTCCTTGTTATTGCTGTTTCAGGCCTATCCTCTACAGATTGCCCAAACTGATTTAATCAACACACTGTGTTATAAAAGAACATTTTTAAATGTAAAAAAAAAAAAAAAAAATCTTCGCAAGAGATCACATTTACGGGAGCTGGTTTAGGTAAGATAAAATTCTTAGTAAAGAAACTAATTAGAGACTATAGGGCCCTGAAGGACACTTAAACGATTATCTAGAAATACTCCCACAAACTAATAGCAGAAGCAAGGCAAAGGGCAAGAGTGGCGTAACAAACAGGTTCATTTGTAGATTTTTTGATATCTCTCAAATATGAAAGAGACCCAAACACAGAGCTAAAAAACAACAACTGAAGACTTAAAATACACAAAAGTTATTTTTCGGGATGGGTTACTAAAAATGTATAAAAATATAAAGTTAATAGTTGGAAAAGGGAATAAAGTGTTAGTCATCATGTCTAATTAGCCTGTCGGCTAGAATTGACATCCGATGATGAGCATTAGCTCATCATTAGCTCAGCATTAGCATTAGCATTACCTGCAAGGGCACCCGACAGGAGGGGGAGTCAGTGATGGGTGTGTTGGCGGTGCGGTGGAAGTCTGAATGCCCCAACAGACTACAACTAGGGTGTAAAGGAAGAAGGGGGCTTTAGGACAGAACGGAGAGAAGGACTCAGTTCTCTTCAGGCCGGTGCTGAAACTAAAACTGGGGTTTAGTTGTTTACTGAAAAATGTGCCTTAGCTAAAGTAGCTAAAGTTGGAGCCGCAGTTAATTCGCTATTCAATCAACAATCAGTCTTTTTACTGCATGCTCAATATTAAGAATGAACAAAAGCTAAATAATGACTGCTAGTTTACAGTCCAGGAAATGGGGTCAGTAATTTCCAGCCATTACGAGTGAAGATTTGGGCGAGGGGATGCGTCTTAAAGTCGTTTCGGCCGGCCTATCTGCATGTGTGAACACGGTACATGTCGTGCATCTCGAATCAAAGCCTGTTCGCCTGTTCGGGATCTTATACATCTTATACAAGGCCCTGCCAACGACAGATTGTATCAACAGGGTCCCTGTCGATCCTAGTGGAGCGGCCACCTGATCTCCAGGTCATCACAATAGGCTTATCAAAGACCATCTAATTTGGTATCAAGTGTGTATGTATGTTATAGACCTGTCTTAGTGTATCCTATTAAAATGAATTAAATCCTGTTTAACTTAACCCTCAACAAAGAAGGACTCTTGCCTGGTCTTTCTCACATTCTCTCAGACGTTAAGAGCCTTGCTGTTTCAGCATCTGGTGTCATCCAGTGTCCTTAGCTTTGAACCTAAAACTATGATCCCCCAAACTCCACAGGACCAAACTGCTAACATCCCATGCCCAGATGGAGTATATCAAAAGCAGAATCAACTGAGGCCCAACTGCAGTGGAAGCTTCACACAGACATCATGAGGCGAGCCTTGTTTACAGCTTGGAAATTCAGTTAACAGATTACTAAGGCCTGCGAGCTCCTCATGATCTATTGTTTATTTTTGTCCAGCAATGCCATAAAGTTTGAATGGAAAAGTCAGGTTGAAAGCTGACGTTAAAAGACCTATATTTCTTCTACAATAGAATTTCTTTATGACAGGGGGAGAAGAAAAAAACCTGTGGCGTGACAATGTCTCATTCTCAGACTGATTTAATTTTTAAAATTTCTGTAATCGTGCATGGAAAGACTATTATCTATGACAAACAGGTCTGAGGAAAAACACGCTGCGTGTGTCTGTAAAACGCTGTGTCCCCACACCATCCCAGGAAACATGAGTAACCTGACAGTTAATATATCATTTTACTTTTCCGTGACAGAATAATGGAAATGGCCCAGTAAGAGGCGGGCCACTGCCATTTAAGGAGCCCGCACAAGTCTCTGTCATTCAGTAGGTGTAATTCACACATCATTATTTCAAACATTTGGCTCCTTTTCAAATACAGCATTTTATATAGGACCTTTATGATACGATGACTTAAGCATTAAGGCCCCTCAGATTAATCAAGGTGTTGAAAGGGTCACGGCATTGCGCTGTGAGCATTTCGTCTTCATTTGGAGCTGCCGAAAACTTTAACTTGCCCTCTTGGCCAGCTCAATCTCAAGGAAAATAAGTGAAACTCTGCAGGGAAGCATTAATTAAGGAAAATGTCCCTCACTCTGCAAGGTGCCGCCTTTTGATTGGTCTTCATCATTGATAAGGTCGATGTGGCTCAGTATTAGGGCCAGGCGATGTAGCCGCCTTGGGGTCTCTGGGCTGCCCATAGTCGCACACCATTTCTGTTATCAATACGACACCTTGTTGTGTGTCTTTTGCATCCTCTATACCTCATCGCTTCCAAACACGAGCAAATTAAATCGCATCACAGTCGAATTCATGCTATAATGCTCGCTATCTAACCAATTCACATAACTAATGCACACAGTGTCAATGCTGTCACATAGTGCACTGGAGAGTATCTGGGATCAATCCACCTCTTTCTTCACTGGAGTTCGCCTTGATGGTATTATTCATTATGAACGGCAATTTAATTTCAAAGAGCCTTCATCCTGTGTCATAAACAGTCCTCTTGATTAAATAGAAATGGTTTAATTTAATTTGCTACAGACGCTTTTTGCAAATAATATCAATAATATCAATCATTACTGTGTCTACAGACTCGTGTCCTGGCAAAACCAGTCTTACATTAGGTAAACTTGACAAGAGGTAGCTCAAAATACTCTTGTCTGGAGTCACAGACGGACCAACATTACCTTTTGGCTTTGCTGAAGTTAATCATCCTTTCTGACAGCAGCCAAACTTTTCAATCACAGAAAGGTTTTAATTTTTCTTCAACTGAGATAGCATGCAAACTCTTTCTGCTGTTATTTCGAACATTTATGAAAATAATTTGTTATAGGTTAAATCAGCAAGATGAAATCAGACATGATTGACTATATATTAATTATATTTGAATACCGGTTACTTAAGAAGGATAGCTAGCTATTTAACAATATTTTCCGGACTTTTGCGCAGAATCCTCCATTGCCATCTTCAACAACATTTTCCTCCCTGGTTTTATAAAAGGGAACGTAAAGAGTGTTGGATTCTGGGAACCAAGTTTTTAATCCATCCAGTAAGCAAGGACTTGAAATGGAACTTGACTCGTGTTTTGAAACAGTGCTCAATACAAAGGCTGAGACTTGTGGTCTTGCTACGCAGTCTTCAACACAGCCACATACTGTAACACAGCCAGTATCTTCAAGCTAACAAAATAACCTCCTTCTGTAGTCACCAGTACCTGAAATACAATGTTCACCATTGAATGAACGGTTTTAGTTCATAAAAAAATATCTCCCAGGTGGCTTCCCACAGTGGCTCTGTCAATAAAGGTGCTCGCCCAAGTGCAGACTGAGCCGTATGATCCAGATTTCACAGGTTTGAATCCTGATCTTATCCCTTGCACATTGTGGCCAAGAGGGCATGGTCCTGGTGCACTGCTCAGGCTAGGGCAAATTGGGCGGTAATTGGCAGGCTTTCTCTCAAATTAATCTCCAGAACCTCTTGTCCCGGACTGCGTGGCCTGCTATGTGTAAAAATCAAGGGCAATTGAATCAGATGCGACAAATCATATTTCCTTGCTATCCCTGTATTTTGTTGCAGGGTTCGCTGTGTCAAGCTGAGATGCACAAACACAACTGGGATTAAAAATGTAATATACGTGTATGTTTGTGTGAATATTATTAAATAAATATATATAAAAACAGCACAAAACTAATGTGTCTAGGTTGGCATGTCTAATGGCAATCACCGATAAAGGTTCTGTTTGTGGTAATCCTGTTAACTCTGATTCTTTTTGTCATCAAAACAATATCAAATAAAATTGTTTATTAATGGTAACGTTGTCCATGTGGTAAATCTTATGTGGGGAAGATCAAAATAACCTTGAACAGAGAATAAAAGAACATAAAATCTCCATAAGATTTAAAGATACAGACTACGCTGTATACGGACATCAGAAGTGGTTCTCCATCTCCCCCACAATTCTTATGTATAGTCAAGGTAATTGCCCGAAACACATGCAATCATTTTTTACATATAAATATGCTCTGGATTGTTGGATAGTTTTGCATCCTGCTGGTTTGAACCATGAATTGAACCAAGACTATAGCCCCTTCTTGCGATTGTTAATTGCATGTATACGCTTTTCACGATGATGTAATTGACTGATGCGATGTTTGACTTCTGTCTAAATGTGTTAAACGTGACGGAGGAACCGTCCCTGCCTGAGACCGTCAGACCATCTGATGAATATTTCTACTGCCTTCAAGAGGAAACTGAAAACTTACCTCTTCATCCAATACCTCACATCTCTTTCACCCCCCCCTAGGGAACTGACTGCTCTATTTATGCTTCTGATCATTTTGCTTATTATTTTTAATTTGTACGTTATCTCCTTGGTAGCACTAGTTTTTGTACCTTCTTGCAGTAGTTGTCAAGAGGGCATGGTAGCTCAGACTCTGTTCGTTAGCCCCGCACGTTAGCGATGCCACTTTTGTACGTCGCTCTGGATTAGAGCGTCTGCTAAATGACTAAATAAAAAAAAATGTAAATGTAAAAAATGTAAATGTTAATTATTACTCTTTGCTAAATTTATACTGACATAGCTCAGGAGCAATGATCAGACACAGCAATATGGACCATTAAACCCTAAATTTAAAGCTATTATCTCTGTGAAATAAAAAACTGGAAAATGGGATCTTTCCCAGTAGCATCCTTTGGGGGGGTGGTGTGTAGAATATGCTACCCCATGGCTAAGCTGACGAATGTAAAGAGGACAGAGAGCTCCGGATTAAATGTTTATCTGGTGAATGAGAGAAGCACGTTTCTGCAGATGCGGGTCAGGGCTCTTGCAATCTAAGTGGGAGATATGCCAAACGGGTGCATCCAATCCCAGATTTGAGGTCAGACAGGCCTTGTAGAATAACATTGTAAGGATTGGATGTTGAGTTCAGGCTACGTGCAAATAATAACATTGTTTCTGATGTAAAATGGGGAAGGAAAATCTATAAAACCAAATAAATTATACACCGGTTATCAGACAATGATGATTGGTCAGATTCAGCTGACACTAGATTAATATGTTTTTTTCCAAAGTGTATAAAAGCAATTCTGCTTCACTCTTAAGAATACCATCATGCTATTACAGACAATACTTAGCCAAGTCTACACAATCTTTTCTCCAACACACGATCTGTCATTAACTGTGCTCATCCTTGCTGAAATCTAACTGACCAGTTTAAAAAATTGCTGCAGAGCTGACTTCTTCATCACGTAGAGTTTTAACAGACCGAAAACACAAATGATTATTCACATTTTTTTAAAGAGCGTCTTCCATTTGCACATTTACAATGAAATTTAAAAAAGAACCCTACACAGTGATCAAATAATTAAAAACCTTCCATATTTCCATAGCGTCTCCTGATATTTTTCTGCCATTGTGCTCATTTTCAGTGTTCAGTGACTTCTGATATGTACCTGGGTATTCTGTGTTGTCGTGCATCTACACAAATAGCCACACTCGGACACTTACAAGAAGAACTTTTCGTCCCAGACCGGGTTGAGGTTACCGAAGATGGTCTTGGTCCTCCGCTTCGTCTTTCCCACCTGCACGGTCACATAGGGGTCACTGGAACCGGTCTTGTCCTTGGCTTGCAGGCCTTGAGCGCAGAGAACTGATCGAAGAGAGAAGGGAGACAATAAACACAACGTTGTTGATAAAAGTGAATTCGCAAAACGACTGAACGTTGGAATTATTCAATGTACATTTATTACTTTTTTACTGGAAACGAGGGAGCGTGGCTAACTTTGATTAGTGAGCAGTATAAAACAGATAAAGAGATAAAAAAATGTATTAACATAGAAGGTAGTGACAATATAGCACAGCGTGAAGACTGATTGTAGTATAATTTAGCACAGCTACTACAAGTGTGATTGTATAATTTACTTCATGATTTGGGTTTTTCTACATTTTTGTCAAAGATAAAGAGAAATATATAATTATTATTATTTAAAATATACAGTACAATTGCAAATATGAACAAAAAAACAGAAATGGGGAAAGACTACAATAGAAACAAGAGAAATCTAAATGGATAAAAATCTGGAAAATATCTGTAACGCCTCACTGCTGTACTTGTTAGTGATTATTAAACTGGGGCAGAATCAATAAAGCACTGTGTTTATCACACCAACTAATATAGAGTGTGAATAATAAATTAATTAATTAATGAAAGAACACACTGAAAAATAGTCAATTCAATGCCAATAAGTCACTTTCATAGAGTCCTACAAAGTCGGGATGTGCTGGGCAAACTCTCTGCTTCATCGTGTTTGGTTACCATGGAGACAGCCGGGAGAGGAACCTGCTGGAGACGGTGATTGAAAAGTTGTAGACCTGGCCTCACAGACATTGAAGACAGGCAACACCTGAGATCAAGTGAATTTCTTGTTGATTGTCTTGAAAGTGATTCGGGGGGCTGAGGGCTTTCAGCGATAGAGAGGCGTTGATACTTCTGAGAGATGCCTTCTGGGAGCAGTGTTGGCTAACCACTTCTGAGCTACATTTATAGTTAAAACTAAATGTCAGCCTACCTGTGATGGTGATTTTGGCAGACCACTTTGATGTGCCTTCCAGAACCGCCTGCTTCGCAGCCTTCAAATGAGTGGAGAAATCCTCCTTTGAAACCTGGAACATCTCCTGGATGACCTCAAACACCTCTGGTTTGTTCTTCTCCCTGATCTTCATCCTTTCCTTCATGGCCATGATGATATTCTGGGTTTTGTCCTCTGCCCCATGCTTGGAACTCTTCTCCACAGCCCCTGTTCACAAAACCGCACCGCTTTGTCATTACGGAGATTAGTAAGCATTACTGAGAGGCTCAAACAGGTAAAGGAGTGTTCATGAAAATAGCAATAGAAAATCAACTAAAAAAATTTATTAATTGAATTTTCCTCCGCACACCCCCCACCCCCCCCAAACCACCTCGATTCCTACATGGTTTCTCTTCTCTCGGAGTTAACCGAATTATCAAGCCTGTCATCTTGAATGAGGTCAGGA
Source organism: Hiodon tergisus (assembly GCA_025775045.1). Taxonomy (NCBI): domain Eukaryota; kingdom Metazoa; phylum Chordata; class Actinopteri; order Hiodontiformes; family Hiodontidae; genus Hiodon; species Hiodon tergisus. The sequence goes on from JAOVYW010044329.1 coordinate 18,283, forward strand.
ACTCAAATTGAAGTCACATTATAAATGAATCATCATAAACTCAGAATGAGTTTTAAACCAATCGGAGCGTTGCTAATCCCGTTTTGAAAAATTAAATACCACGGAGAATGACACAGTATGTTGAAGAATCAACCAATACACACATTAACATTAAACAGACTGAAACACAAGATAACTGGAATATACTTAACACCTTTACCATATATAACCAATATGAAGAATAATATAACTTCTAGGATGTTTTAAAAAAAAAAAGAGGCATTATTTTTATACCCATATGGGGAATAAATGCTGAAGATACTGGACCTCTCACATTAACGTCAAAGACTTAATTACGCTTCAAGTTTTAACACTGACACATTTCTTCAGAAAATCAAGCTTAGCCTCTTCTCACTTAATATGAATTCCATTCGACACAGGTCAGTGAAGGCACATTTTTTCAGTGGAACTCGCGAGTGGGACTCGCGGGTGGACGACACTCACTCTGCAGGCAGTCGGCGTTGAGCAGGTCCTGGCACTTCTCGTGGCACTTGACCCCGCACTCGGAGCAGCGCATGCCCTGCCTGGCGATGCCCCACAGCAGGCCCTCGCACTCGTAGCAGTAGGTGGGCGTCGTCGCCGTCCACACTTCGAAATTGTGAGGGGTGGTGGACGAAATCGGGTAAATTAAGGCCTGCAATGTTTTCTTGAAGACGTGCAGTTTCTGAAACGAGAGTGGGTGGGCGCGTTGAGCGGCCATGGACAAACCTTCAGCACACATGAAAGGACCTATCTGTTGCCCAGGGAATAATCTAATATGAAATTCCCTGAAATAAATGTTATTAGAATTTCTTATCTGAAAATTTCTAATTCCACTATTTAAAAGTTAGTCAACTTATTTTGCCTTCACAAAGCACTATCCATATGATAAAATGCAAAATAGGAACTCAGTGTGTTCAGGAACTTATTAATGCATTTCCACAATACTATGCAACTGCAAAGATATGCCAAACCAGGGCATTTGAAATCCTTGTTCTAGTTGATTCACCTCCCCTTGTCTACTCCGGATCAATACAGCTCAACAGACGAATTATCAGAACTCAGATCTGGAGCAATGTTTCAATGCATCTCTTTTTTCTTCGGTTCACCACGTTGGACTTCATTAAATAATTAATAGACGACAAACGATCTACATGTGAAGACTGAATTAAAGTCAACATCAGTGCCGGTCAGAAGTAACCGACCTTGATAAGATGGAACAATATTTGACACAATCCATTTCCCTCTTCATTTGAGCGTAGCTTTAATATTGGGCCGTCCAGACAAACAGGGCATCTATGTGCTTCATAGTATGGAGATCCTCTTTAGGGGATTAACAGGAGTTTAGCCATTTCTTACCAGCACATATAAGCTTGAATCCTTTATATATTACTTTGCTTCGTTATCTTTGTCTGACTACCTCTTCTTGTGTGACAAAATATGACATTCTGCCTCACATCCTACGACATTTTATAATTTTTATAGCTATGATGCTATCAGGGCAGTATTTGGCAGGACATCCACATTATTGTGAAGTAAATCTAGAGGACGTAAACAGAAGCATAAATAGGTAAAATTTTAAACTATGCAAGACAGTTTGGATAAGGGAATCTGTCAAACAAATAAGTAATATCACGATGCAACAACAATACAATCGCGTAATAGCTTAATAACACGTGTGACTACTTTTGGGTATCAGTGCTGAAAATTCAGGTGAATGAAGTTGAAAATCGGTTTGGAAAATCCGGCTAAAAGTTCGACTGGATCGGTTATTTTTATTCTTATTTGTTTATATTTTACACTTTGAAGTCACACGACAGAAGACAACACGAACTGAGTGAAACCTCTGAACCATGAATTATTGATCTACAACTGTCAAGATTGGCGAGGAGATCAATATTCACAAATGGAATCTCACATGAGGCTAACCTAGTTTCCTTATTCTTTCTGACAACCTCTGATGGAAAACAGTCTCCTATTGTTCGACAGCTGGTTTTTGTTTCCGGGGGAAAACTGTCCTTTTTCAATAAGGAGCTGAAACCATAGTGTCTTACATACTCAGACGGACAACCGGAGGCCCTCGAGGTCACGGCACATCCACTGAAACCACTTCTGATAGCTCAGAGCACAATCAATGCGCTGCACCTCCAAGGGTATTAAAAATGTGACCCAAAGTCTCCGATACAAGAAGTGAAACCGCTATGAAACAGCCGTGTTTAGTTGTATATTGTAATTTTAAAAATAAATAAATATGAACCTGCATGAATTACGCATCATTAATGGTATGAGCATCAGAAAGCAGCAAAATCATGCATGTCACATGTTTAACTAAATTTAAATGAACATCAGTGCTGTACTGCATGTACTGTAACTACGCATTTTTGAGCCACCGCTGATACCCAAGTTAACAAAATGAAAAGGAAGAGGAAAAACATGACCCCCAATCCCCTCGGCCTGACCTACAGATATCTCTATTTGGAAACAGGATTCCTTCACAAGGCTACCCTCAGTTTCTTTTGTTAAATCTCTTGCCAAATTGTGAGCTCTTCGGAATATTAACGACTCATGGTACATATGTTTCCCACCCCATAAAACCACATTTAACATATGCCCGATGCCTGACCGTGCAGTGCTGGGGTGGAATTCCTTACAGGGATGTTCTGTTGTGAACATACTGACATCTGGCCATCCTGAAATAGCTCTAGTTTCTGCTGCTGTGAAATACGGCCCGGGTGTATTCAAAAGTGTATTCCATTCGCCAAGGTACCTTCTCGGTTAAAATGCAAAAATCCAATCAAACCATTTAAGCAAAGAACAAGATCACTTAAATCTTTTTGTGGTTCTTTTTTTATCGTTTTCCAGAAAGCAGTCCGTAGGCATGATTTAAGCAAGTCTTTGAGCATTGCATTCTAAAAGTCCATTGCAGGGCTACTCGCGTCAAATTGGACACCATTTTATTTATTCAGACAGAAAGAGTGGATTCAAATCAATTTGAATCAATTAATGCAAGTGCTTTGGAGGTCAGCAAAAAGCAAGAAAACTCTCCCCTCATTGATTGAGATGTCCTACGCCTTCCGCTGCCCCGGCTTTACGTCAGCACAGACGACTTTCAGTAATAACAAAAAAGGGTTGCAGGCTGACTGAGAGAGGAGCTAAAATGACACTTCTTTAAAATGATCTCCAGTTTAAAACACGTCAGGTTTATTTCGTTTTGTGCCATCTGTATTAAATTTGCTGACATGTTGTATAAACGAATACTGAGAGCATTGAACGGTATAGAGATAAATATAGAAAGGGTTCCGTGTTCAGGTCATACATGCGTAAAACAGCATCACTCAGGAATTGTAGAGCATTTTTACAGTTTCAGACAAGTATTCAGTTCCTTCTGTATTGCAGGCAGGCTACTTATCAGACCAAAACAAAACATTGACACCCCTCTAGTCACAATTGTATTTAATAGTGTTTTCTCTCTCTTTAGTATCTTCTACTCATTAGAAAAAAGAAAAAAAATTATGTTTAGTGGGTTAGGGTTTCCAAAGTATTGATTTGATGCAAGCCTTTTAAATATCAGATTTGTGTAAATATCTGAATACTCACCAGGTCTTCATTGTTTAGGGTAGATCGATTCACAAGGGCAAATGATATGCCTGCCTTTCGAGCAGCCAATGTCTGTAAGATATGAAGAAAAAACAAACAAAGACTAACCAATCGTTGCCCAATGCAATCTGGCAGTTTGACAGTGGTATCCAAGAGGCATTGAACTGTTTCATTTTCATTCAGTTTTAGCACTATTGACTCTGTTTCTGTGGGAAAAATTAGAATACTTCATTAAATGTGAATTTTTTACTAAGGGCACTTTTTGATGAAGACGCTATTTTGACATTATTAGTGCACAGCACATCATAAATTTACGACAATAGCATGATTTAAAAATTGCATGTGAACAGGCCTACTGTTTTAGATAACACAACTGAGACAATCAACATGAGTTAAAAAATTTTAAGGTGATTTGAACAACATGACCTTGTGTTTAAAATAACACTTACCAATGCCTGAGACATCAGGAACCAGGATGAAAAGGGGACACGAAATGAAAAATTTCAGTTACACGTGAATTGAGAATAGAACATCAACACAGACACTGCACCTTTAAATTAAGTACATGGGCGTTTCTGCAGCCATGCAGGAAATATACAGTTTTTTTTTAGCAGTGTGAAGTGTATGGAACTACTATTTGTTTAATACTTTTGAAAAACAATCATATATTTATTATTCGTGCATGCATTAAAGAAAACAAAATCCAGAACATGCTTTGCAATATTGTTTTTCTCTGTTAAATGAAGAATTACAAATATTTCTGCTGTCTTTACTGCACAGGTTAGGATAGCACAACGAACGAACGGAAGACACACACTCATTTATCATGAGGCCAGCGACACAACACTGACGCATGAATATATCAGGATGTAAATTTCGATCTTGGTCCGAGTAGTTAGAAAGAGAGGGGTCTGGCAAACTTGTAAACACCAAGAGGACGTAAGGTGACCAGTAAGAATGCAGGTATCGACAGCTGACAATATTGGATTTGTCTTTACCATCCAACGCCCATCTCCAAACAAATTATGGTAAAGAACCATGGGAAGCCAGAGGCGTCGAAGGCACAATGTAGGCGGGGGTAAAAGTGAACTCTACATGAACTGGAGTGTTGATGTAAGTTATTTTTATTTTTTATTTATTTCTGGGCAAACATGCAATTCGACTGCGGAGGTTGCAGCAGGCATTAAAATCCAAACCCGGTCACCGTTCAATGCTACGTTCTCATAATGGACTTGGTATAGATTTTTACACCCCCCGTGATGTGGGTCCCTCCCATCCCAAAAAAACATTTTCGATGCTTCCGCGGCACTGAAGCAATCACGCAGCCAATTGTGGACATAAACAGAGGAAAGGAATGGGGGGGGGGGAGACGAGACCAGGTTCAGTCCTGGAGCTTAACAAATTCATATGGGGTGTAAAAGGCTTTCTTACACATCATTTTAACATGATTTAAAAGCCTTGGTACAGTTACAACAGACTTCAGTGAAGCCGTCAGATATATTTTTGGGTGGAGTTGTCAACATTTCAAACTTCTTGGATATTAAAACTTTGACTGAGCAGAGAAACTACCCAGACAGTGTCTGAACTGAAATCTGACAACTCACTGAAAAATATCTCACATTATGGTTCCGTACGTGTGAAACCCAAAAACAAAAGGCAACTCATACTTACCAAATTATTGTTGTTTTTAAAATTTATGAGAGATATGACAAATACAGCATCAACTTTCGCTCTTCAGAATTACGCAAGCATTTGTCAAGTACTATCAAGACATTACATTTTAACTGCTGAATATTTTACGCATAGCAAAAAAGCAATATTACCGTAGCTGAGATTTTAATAACACACTTTGTATTTAATGAAGTGAGCGCACTGTGTGAGCACACATCCTAATTACAGTGTGCAAACTGTCTTTTCCACACTAATAACTGCTTTAAGGTAAGAATAAGAATATTGGTATACGCGTACACGTGATTAGCTGAGTTAAAACAAACCCTGAGACACAGGACAAGAGATAGTGATTCAACTGTGGTACCATGAAAACAGACCCTTTGTATCAGCATTACCTACGGTATATTTTGCACTAGGATAATCACAGAACAGTAACATCTGGCGTATCCAGATATCACACTCTCCGGTACCATTGGTTTTTGCCAATGTAGTAAGGTCCTGTTTCAGGCAAAGAGGTAATCCTACTTGTCCTATATAACGCAGAGGAAGTCAGATAAATAAAACATAAATCAAAAATAACCTTGTTGAGGAAGATAACTCACCAGGTCTCGGACAATGGGCATGGTTCTCTTGCGGCGTAAATCTGGCATGCTGTCAATACCATAAAGAATGCTGCCAGGCCTGGTGATAGAGGCAGATTTAGTGTGTATTAATATCATAATAATGCTCCGCAGTGTAAAACATAACAAGGCTAAAAACGGCCATTTAATTTATGGTGCTGGCAAATGGCACATGCCGTATGTCATTTTCTTTTTTCACCATTTCCACCCGCCAAGCACCGTAGTAAAAGCCTCCGACACCCCCTACACCCACACACACACAGGCGCCAAGCTGGTGGCCCAGACAGCACAGCAGGGCAGGTGAGACGCTTGTCAGCAACAAAACCACACAAGGAAGGATTGTTACTAGTGATGGAAAATATTACTTTAAATAGAAGTCTCCAGGTGTTAGTGTCTGGAGGCCAGCCTGGCTTCCAGCTGCGTCTGCCAATCACAACGCGAGCAGAGAACGCCCAAAGGCTGACACTTCCTCGTTCCCGTTCCTGAGTTGTCTGGACCCAACAGTTTGGTTTGGTAGGGAGGATCATTTACCTCTGAGATAGAAGCAGGGACCTAAGACATTCATTGAGCAGTCTTAACATAATAAAAAAATCCTAATAGGCATCATGTTCTTTAGGGCCGCAGCAACATCTCGCTAACTGCGTGTGCCTGTGTATGACAATAAAGGTTAAACTGCACCGCAGTTCGCCCGCACCAAAGCACATAACAGAGCCTTGTTTCCTCACTGATCGTTTATTTTAGATGTAGTTCAATGCGCAGTGTGTGATTTGCGCTCATAATGCAGCTGTTCTCTCTGCCGTCGGGCCGCAGTGCTAATGGATCGTTTGAGGGGCGAGAACTAAGTAGCAATAAAAGATTCGGTCAGAGAGAAGATATGGAGAAGTTACGTAATTGAGCTGTGTTGATTATTGTCTGCCACAGCACCATATATCCGGTTGAGTCTTCTTAATTAGTCTAAAGTGTGGTTTTTATTATAAAACAGCTTTTTTCAAAAGGATCCTTGAGCAGAAACACATACAAGAAACAGAAGGATAAGAACTGCATCTATGCTCAGGGCCAATTGTCAGGGCCATTTTCCTGGTCTGGGTCATGTACCACTCATTTTGAGGACTCTGTGATCTGCCACTTCTGGGTTGGCTGTGGAGCTGTTGGATAATTATTACAAACTTTTCCTTCTCAAATCCACCTTCTCTCTTAATGTTTTCCCATGGTCTGACGGAAGTGCAAGATTAAAATGTCCTCTTTATTGATTGCAACTGAGAAGATGGGTTTCTTAACAGAAAGTGTTAAGATTTCACTTAATTTGTTTCATATCAGAAATTCTCTGGATCACTGGTTACGTTCTCTGTGTGCTGTCCTCCCTTGGGATAAAAATAATAATATATATATATATATATATATATATATATATATATAAACCATGTATGGGTT
>JAOVYW010044339.1:8398-22743 GCA_025775045.1 Hiodon tergisus
AGATCGGGATACTACCCAGAAACGGGGTTGTCCAACATCACTAACGCAAGTGAGGGGAAACACTGTGTGTGTGTGTGGTGCGCGTTTGTGCACGTGTATGTGCGCATTTGTGTGTGTGTGTGTGCGCATTTGTGTGTGTGTTTGTGTGTGTGTGTGTGTGTGTGTGTGTGTGTGTGTGTAAAGGAGTTAGACAGGTGCTCACCCTACCCCCAACCCCTTGAGGTTGACAGAAACGTGGGTGGATTAATTTGGTTTTATTAGCTCTGAGTATATCTATCAAGAAAGGATTAATACAACGGAAAATGTGATATCCGGAACCATTAAGTGTTAGTTAGTGTTTTAATCAAAGCACTCTCAAACTTGCCGTGAATGAGCTCTCGCTGTGAATTCCTAATGCCCGCTTTTGGAGAGAAGAAGAAAAAAAAAACGCTACAAAACTTCGCTGAGAATCCAGTTTGTGGAGTCAACATAGCTTCAGAGCATCTCCAAGCCACAGCACGATGATGAGGACGCCTGTGAAAGCCTTCTGCTTTGTACCAAAATACTTCCGACCGACGCATCCAACCGCGGCCAATTCGCTCACATCCTATAGGACGGTTGCTAAAAGAGGAGGGGCTTGGAGAAGGACTCGATGCCAGGCCAACTCGGCGATTGGTTTTGGTGCGATTCGGCCCAAGTGAGTGACGCAAGAGAAAAATCATGCAAACAGGACCTGCCTGTACGTAAGGTAGGCTCACGTGGGAGAGGAACGCAGCACGGCGAGACGGGGCCAGGGATCCACCTGTGATTATTTCCCGTAAATGACTGCCGCCTGCCCCAACTGTGTAATTGCGATCTCAGTGCCTCCATTTTAAGCGCAGCGAAAAGAAAGAAAGCTCCCAAAATCGGGAGGAGGGAGGGAGGGGCGCCTCCTTCTGGAGCCTGGTGCAAGGTTAAACAGAACGCTTACCCGTGACTCAGGATCTGCGTCTGTCTCGGAGGCACTGACCCGGACGCACGGGGCGGGTGGGCACACTCCGTCAGGTCCCAGAGTCTTAATCAGCTGGCGGATCGAGGAAACCTGCCACGGCAGCCAGTCAGGCGTGCGGAACCATTCAAAATGATTTCTTAAGCTAACCGGGGGAGAAGATAAACAAAACAATCTGATCATTCATGGTGGCGTTAATCAAGTTTTCCTGGGAGAGGAGACAACTGAAGCTCCAGAGAGCCACTGATTGAATTAAGCCAATCAGATGGGAAGAGAGTTTCTCTCTGTTTATCACGGAGCATAAAATGTTTCCTGGCAGACCAAAGAAATGTGTCCTGCACACAGCTTGTTTGTCACAGGAAGGTCAAAAGGTCCCTGGTACCAGCAGAACTGCTCCTACGCTAAACGGAAAGCCCGCTGAGGTCCATCCCAGCTCCCTGAAGGTCAGTGAAGGAGAACGCCTTTCTCGAGGTGTTGAGCCACATCTACAGATATGTTTTGCACCGCACCCCAAACCCCATTTCTCATAACCTGTTAGCGGATTAGCATTTTTACCATTCATCTCAACTCCTGTCAGTTGTGAATTCACCATAGGTCCACAGGTCCACCACTGACGCCTCCGCAACAGTGAGGCAGAGGACAGCTGCATGTTGCCTGGAGAGACCCTCAATCCTGCCCTACTGTTCACTTCTACAGGAACAGTCCGAACAACCTGCATGCAGACTTTTTTTCTCTCAAATGGAACCCCCCTTAAAGACAAATATCCATGATAAGTGGCATTATTCAACAGCACATCAGCTCCTCGAGGATTTGAACCTAAAGCAACGGCCCTTAGTTTATTGCATTATTTACTGACTCCTTCAGGGGTACACATACAGTTATCGTTACAGTTTCTCACACAGCGGCTGACACTGTGCATCCCCTCAGTAACTTGGCTCTCTGCGTATCTGCATAACTTTTTTGTTTTGCCGCTCAAGCAGTGCCTTGAAGCACAAATTACGTCATGTGACTGGTGCAGAATGACGGAATAAAGTGGCTGGAGGAAAACAACTCATGGTGAAATGAGTCAACAACATAAAAAAGAAATGAATAAAAAAAGTGAGCTAATCATTAGGGTAAGCGTGGTGGTGTACCAAGGTTAGCAAAAGATTGTTGGTCCACATTTTGTACTTTTGTACGTCTACGTTACAGGATTTAAGGTACGCCTATGATGGTGTATTGCCCCTAACACGCAGCCCCAAGGTGTATTTTTCTCTGTTAGAAAACTGCCCTTCTTTTATTTCAGAAGATGCTTCTGTGTTGTGGTAAGTGATCATCATGATCTTTCTCAGCGTTATAAAAAGATAAGCTTCAGAATCTACCCCATGAGCAATGGGTCAGGGCAGCATGGGGATGGGGGTCGCCCTGGAGGTCATTCTATAGCTCCACCCTTCACTCGGGATCCACAGAGAAGAATTCTTACTAAATCACTGTCTGTGTATATATATATATAGAAACTGCATTGTCACACCAAAAGCCGGAAAACATCTCACTACAGTGGGTACACAACTGTCTCCGCCCCAAAATATATGCAGTGAGGCGCAGGCAAGCTCCACAGCGAAATGAAATGCCTTACAGGGGAAATGGGTCTGTCTCTTTCCTCCCTATCAGAGCTGGCACCAATTACAGCAGCCCCCAGACTGAGGACTGAGGAGGCAGCTGGAGAGAAAGTCCCACAAACTGCCCCATGAGCACCCGACCGTGCAGACTCACATGCCAGGACCGTTCAAGGTTTGACGTCCTGTGCTCTGGTATCTTTAACAAGCTCCTGACAAGTCACACAGCAGACCCCCTGGGCAAGGTGTATCGTGTGTCTACATGGGGGTGGGGGGGGGCCCACAGGAAAGAAGGGGACGAGGAAAGAAATCAGCACAAATTACAGGCGGGAGCCGGTGGGATTACAAGGCCCGCACTTCCTCTTGGCGGCAAAGCGATCCAACGCGGCACAGTTTTCCTCGGAGCTTATCAGCAACGGCGCTTTGGCAGGAGCTGCGGCGGTGTAACCAGGGTGAAGGGGGCGGAGCCAAGCTGGGGAACGCGCTCACCTTTACGAGCTTCTCCAATAACAATGTGAAGAACGCTCGGGGAGGGGCACGCGGTGAGGTGGAAGAGAGACCCAGGAGTGATCATTCATGCGTGCTGGGAAGTACAGCTGATACACAGTCTTTATATGTCTGTAGACTTACATAAAAAACAGCATCTGGAGTGTCGGGAGTTGAGTTGACTGCCTCCCCCAATATTAAAATACTTCAATTGTTCACGCACGAACAGTCCATCCTGCCCCAAAATGATTCCTACAACAACCACCCCCCTCCTTTCAGCGCCACTCAACAAATACACAATCCCTTCCATGGGATTAGCTCTTTGCCGGTGGATTCCCGCACAGGAATGTGCCCGGTTCTCTGTGACTTCTTTCTATTCTAAGCGAGGCGAAGGCACAATGGGTACGTGGGAACGTTTCCAGATCGCTCGCGTCGAATTAAAATACCTCCAACCAAACCTGTCACAAACAGGATTCAGACTCGGGCCGCTGCCAACGGGGCACTGCACGCTGAACTGAGAGCAGGCTTTTTGTCGAACGAAATCAGGTGTGATGGGGCAGTAACAGCGGAGACACAGTTGATAAGTAACGTTCCTGTAACGTTGCATTGAGGTGCCGGTGCTGCGGCTAGGCTCTGGAAACGCAGTAAGAACGTCAGCATGCTGAGACACAATAAGTTACACACCACAGCTTTCAGTAAGTAAACAGAATGGCAAAATGGTTTTGGGTGCTCACCTCAAATTTCTACCAAAAATGTAATGTCTTTTCGTCATTCCCAATGGTTTGCTATCTTATTTCGGTTTTGATGTCACAGCTTATATGTAATTTAACGGCTTGCTGACAGTACCCTCCCCCACTCACACGCACCATAAGGGTCACACAAAAAGCATGCGTGTTCATCTGGGCGTAACAGTTCATTAAACAGTTCGTTTTGCATGCGTGTTCATCTGGGCGTAACAGTTCATTAAACAGTTCGTTTTGCATGCATGTTCATCTGGGCGTAACAGCCGCGGTTTGATGTTCCACCCATTTATACGCCTGGATATTTACTGAAGCGATTCTGGGTAAGTTTCTATCATTGGACCAATCCTGCGACCCTCAGATCTGAACCAACCAGCAGCCTTCCAGAAAATGGTCACTTTAAATAGTGCACAACAATACTCTAACCATGTTAGCGAATATACAAATCGGATAAAAAATTAGATGACATTTTATGAAAGGATAATACGTAGGATGTAACCTAGCCTTCATTCACCTTCCCGCAGGGCTATGGACCTCCGTGCAAACACAGACTGCTTGCCTTGCTCTTCACTGCCAAGAGCGATTCAAGTCCTCGCAAGACGGCTGTCAGCGCGATTACCTCCCTGACTGCTTAAGTGAAACGGAACCTGAAGGGTGAAAATGGCTGAGATAATACAAATCAGATCACCCTTCCTACCACCACCACCCCACTCCCCACCCCCGTGAAATTGGGTCAGGAATTGGCCTCCATGATGGACTTGTTCTGTGGTAACAAAAGTTGGTACATAACGGGGGGGGGGGGGGGGACTCAATGCAGACATTAACACCGTTTAACACACAGGGTTGAGTTTCAGTTGAGTCATGTGCACAAACTGACCAATCAGACCGGAGAGCCTCGCTTTGTGTTAGAACTCGGGAAACACCACCTGAAATGCCATTGACAGCCTGTCCAGTGCTTGAGCTAGGAAACCTCCCAAGCACATCACGGTTTCGCCAGTTCAGGGAAGGCTGACTGGCTTTCACTCAGAGCCACTCACATATGCCAAAATGGCCTGGCATGGACCGTAACTGGAGGGGCGCTTGATGAGACAATTAGCGTTGAACACTGAACACTGTTTTGTTGTGACTGCCCGAGATATTTACAAATAATTTTATAATAGCAGAGAATTGCCTTATTAGTTATTATTTATATCATATCAATACTATTTAGCAGATGCCTTCGCACAAGATGTAAGCAAGATACAAAAGCATCACATAGTAGAAGAAAACCAAACACACAGTAGTACAAATAGGTCCTCAGACAGAAGAACAGAGCAATTTTGTTCCATGTAAATATTTGATGAACAATACTCAATCAAAAACAGACACAAGCAGTCACGATAAGTGCAGGGAACATCCTCACACCCAGGGCCATGTTCTACAGTTTGCTGTGTACTCAGGCAGGCTAACTGCTTAATGTGGATGCAATCACGCACCCTTCCGGCCACGGGGTCCACTTGGTAAAAATTCCCGACGTTTCTCATCCGCGAGCAAGAGACACGACCGCCAAAAAGAGATGGGCAGATGTCTGAACCGCAATGGCTGCCCTGAGAGAGCTAAAGAACTGTTTCTACAACAGGGTACTCTACATTTGACAGCGTCATCATCATCATCATCATCATGTCCGCATCCAGGGGCCTACTCAAACACACAGAACTATTCTCTCCAAGCACCGTCACGTGACAATGCATTGTGTCAATGAAGAAATAACGTATTCATGACATCTAAATCTCCGGAGGTCCTCAGCTATGCATACCCGAATAGGACAAAGCAAACATGTTTCGACCTGTTAGGTTTTCTCTCATCAATATCAACATATAAATACAGTACAACAGTTCTTGAATTGAATGTCTTTCTCCTTTGGTATTCTGGTATAAATAGGCATTGAATCCATCTATAATTGGAGTACGGTACCAAGAATTAAACTGGCATGTTCTTGTAACATCTCTTTTCTTCATGTTTAACACTACCTTTATCAAAAGTGAAAATACCCGCTCTTTGGTAAAAACTGAAGAGATCCTTTGATATATATTTAAAAAAAAAAAATATATATATATATATATATATTTTATTTTATTTTTATTTTTTTTCGCCCAGCCTTTTCAATATTTTAAGGTTTCACTTTTTTAGTGAAATAAGTCAAGTGTTTGAATAGTTGAAATATCCACTTGGCAGTCACACAAGAATCTTTTTTGTTACAAATTGAATTGTGGCTTGACAAAATCCTAAACAGTATTATCTAAACATAAAGTATGTCTAAACAGTATTATGATTCTCAATTGAAAATACATTTGTGAGTTTTCCTCGCCTTCGTCGAGACAGAACTTTCTCAGAAAAACGAAGTGAAGTTGTGAAGCAGTGTACTCTCTTTGTTTGGGGTGGGGGGGGGGGGAATAAACCCTAGTATCATTTGCATGCAGTGGAAAAACCATAGAGAATGCGTATGTCAGCATGGTACGCAAAGCAGCCTTGACAGCACTCGCCCACTGTCATCATACTCTGGTTTGAAAAGTCACCTTATTTACCGAGCCGCACTGCTGTCACATCCTGTCCCCTGGCAAGTTTCAACAGCCACAGAATGTCCTTGGCCACGTGAAACGGTCATCCATGGTCACATGGCACGGTCACCCACACCCAACTTACACAGTCATCCACAGCCATGTGACACGGTCATCCTTGGCCATGTAACATGGTCATCAACAGTCATGTGACACAGTCATCAGTCATGTGGCGTGGTCATCCACATGAAAAGATAAAAAGGCTAAAAAAAACAACCCTTTATTTGATTTGATCAAAGTCATCAGAGAAAGAAAAAATCAAGTACTTGTTCAGTCGATCGTAGAGCGATCATATTTCTATTCACAAAATAAGTTATTTCCCCTAAATTGTTCATGAACGATTGCAAATACAACTTTTCTGAGTATTCTGAATGCTGAAATCACAGCACAACCAAGTAACTTTTTTGTTCACCATTAAAGTTTTGAATGGATGTCTGTTGAAGGTTCCATGTTGGCAAGGGGATGGCAGCAGTTGTAGTGTGGATGGTGGCAGATGTGATGGGGACGGGGTGATAATGGGGACAGACGTAACAAGGACAGGATCTACCTCTCTGACTAGTTCTTACATGTGAGGGATTTATTTCACTCTTTCCCTTCCGTTCCTGGTTCCGTTCGCCCCCTCGGCGGTGTGTCTGGACCAGACGACGCTGTCAGTCAGCAGAGGGAGACGGAGCGATTCCTTTTCTGGCCCAGAAACCGCTTCCCTCTGTTAAAAAATCAGTAGCACCGCCCCCCCGACTGAGAAATGACTACAACTCCCAGGGTTCTCTCGCATTTTTAATGCACAGCGCTTGAGAATCGGAGATCCCACGCGTCTCGGCAAACAGAACAGCTCCTGTCCTCAGTCTGAGGGCCTCCAAGGGCCGGCTGTGCCTTGATGGGCTGGTAGAACGCGAATAAGCAGTTGGACCAGTAGACGTGTTGCAGTAGGCGAGCCGAACCAAGGCTCTTCGACAATACAGTCATATGTGCGAAATGTGGCGAGACGTGGCTTTAACTATGTACTTCACACATCCGCAAATCCAATTTTTTCCTTACCGAAAGGAGAGAAAAAAAATGCTGTCACCTTTTTAAGATCTGCCGGAGCGAGCAGGTGCTAGAAATCGCATCCAATCTCCTTTAATCAAATCGCTCTTTAAGCGGCACTTACAGGGCCCTTCGGGTCTGTTAACCCCTAACCCAGTCATCTGAGCAAGACTCACTGAGAAGACAATCCAGGCAAACCCAGCTCACCTCGACGGAGCCAAGAAGGAAGCGGGGAGTGGCTTACCTGGCCCCGCCCGGGCACCGTCCTGTGTAGAGGTGCGTACCGCCGAGTGCATCTGGCCGGGGGACTCCGAACCGAGGAACCCGCACCTCACGCAGATGGGGAACGTGCACCCAGGACTTAACGCATGCCGTTTGCTCACTGGAGAGGGATGTCCTCCATTCCCCGCAAGGCCAGTGCTCAACACGCACACATTACACAAACCAGATACGCACATTGTGTTTTTTAAACAACCAGGTTTTCTGAAAGTCTGGCAAAGGCAAAGACATTTGTAGTACATCTCTAGGAGACGGTGAACACAGGACAGGCCATGAGGCTTGATGCTAAAAGGGCATGTTTCGGCCTACCGAGTGGCTTATTCAGTAAAGACCAATCAGTTAAATCGGCAAGGCTTCTCTCTGCTCATAACAAGCGTGTCCTGACGACTTCCTGGGCAGCTGAGAAGGATGCCCTATCCCCCAATCAGTGCTGGACCTCTCGTGCGGGCTGTGTAACTTACAGAGTGGAAAAGGGAAGGGTGGATTCGACTAATTCGATCGATTACACCGGGTTCAATCCCTTTATTATATCATTATGACCCGGTTCGATAAGAAAGGGACGACAAGCAGGGCCCAAAAAAAACCAAACAAAAGACGCCAACCGCACTGACCAGGAAAGGCGAGGAGGGGTCACCGTCCGAAGCGAGTGGGAACCACAGGACAAGACCACTATTGTGAAAAGGCCACACCTGTCTGTGCTCACCCCCCACTGAACTCTGGTCTGGAGCCGACCCAGCCAAGGCAGAATGAAAAGAAGTCTGTGGCCCCATTGAAGCCAGACAGGTGACCAATGAGAAGAGCTGAGACGCCCCTTCTCTCTCCCAAGGCAACAGGTGCCGTGCCCCACCCCGGGGAGAAAGCTTCCACAGGTACAGCAGAGGTGAGGGTCTCTATAAGCCGCCTTGTCTTCCCCGTATAACCTTCTTTTTATGTGTAATGTCCTTCTCACCACCAAACATGCAGCTACCGCATTCTGTAACAGAGATAAATAATCTGAACTTCAGTCCTGCCTAAATATACCTGTGCCAAACCCCCCCGGGCCCAGTCCACCTCCATAACCCCCACGTCTAGGACAACAATACCACGGCAATATGCCTGGTGCTTTGAGATCAGTGACATTGTGCAGAGATGGGTGACTGCTGCCACGCTCAAAATCAATAGCGTTTTCAATCTCCACCAAACGGCCTCCTTTCACTCAACTGCCGCTGGAGATGAGGAAACCATTTCAATAGCTGCCTGAAATCTCAAAGAAACTAATACACTTTTCACATGCTTTTCCCCCCCAATTCTGCTTTTGATGGGGGAGGGGGGGAGGGTAATCACAGAACTAATCCTGTAGATTGAAAAGACATAAAGGAAGTACTACACTCTTCATCCATACTACTCCTCCAAGCACCACCACGCATATACACTCCCCTCCTGCACTACAGAGTTAAAAGCAAAGTTAACAACGGACTGCCAAGCTTGTTTCCGTGACCAGTTTGGGTTTTCTGTTCTCAGTTTCAAAACACACACAGCTGTCATTTTCAGGAGTTGTTTTTTTTTTTTAATCTTTTTTTTAACCATCTCCAATAGTAGTTACACACTAAAGTTTCACTACATCACTGGGCTTTAGATTATTACTTGACCCTTCCTAAAAAATATCCACAACTAGTAAGCCAATTTGTAGTATTTCACAGAGGTCACCAGCACAAAATCTTCCGCACCCCTGGTGTCTGCGGGTCATCTTGTGAAGAGAGTGGGCACCAACATTAGCATAGAAAAAAAATTTGTTTATGTCGCAGACAAAGTCAATGCTTAAGGGTCAGTCACCTTGGATTCAGCACAAGCCAATGTTTTAGTTTCGGTGAGGAGGTGGAGCTTGCCATAGAAATCACGGACGAATCCAAAGCTGTACAGAAACACAACCGTCGACGCTCTCTGACTCTCTGCGCGGAAGAGAACCGCCCCGGAGAGGAAAACTCCCAGCCAAGTCCAGAGGAGTGACACAATAGCCTGTGAAAAATGCAAAAAGGGGCTCCTGCCTGGTTATTGCTCAAGACAGAGCCCCATAGCAGACAAAGTCCCTTTTGAAAAACTTGCAATAAAAATTTTGTTGAAAATCACTTGCTTACATTTTCTGGTAAATATCTATTTTCCCCAGAATGGTTTCATTTTTTTATGCAGAACTTGAATTTCTGTAATTTCAAAATGTATGGAGGTTCAATGCATAAGAAGAAGAACTTCAGTGTGGAAAAAGTCTTTAGTTCTTCAGCAGGATTCGAAAAGAACCTCCTTACTCACTTCCTAACGGAAAAAAAACTACTAAACAGGAAAAGAGATCATCGTTTCATTAGAAGACTAAAGACTTTTTATTTTATTTTTTTCAACGCACCACAGTGCCATGTCCAGCAGACTGGGCAGATAGCAGAAAATATCCACAAAAACAAGAAGATTCGCCTTTCAAACCAAAAGGCGTCGGGAAGAATTAATTAATAAATAAACAAAAAACCAAAAAGCAACAGAAGCCCGACGTCTACCCTAAAAATACATTTCTCCAGAAAGGGTTGTCGCATATCGTTTCCCAGATGTAGGGAGTATTGGAATCTGGCTGCGGGTGCTCTCTGGCACAGGAAGGACTTCGCAGGGGGTTAAACGGGCCAGCAGAGTTTTTTATTGGCTACATCTGAAATGACAGAATCTTGTTATTAAACGTTAGTGGTCTGGCAGGTGAGCTGAATTAACTAATACAAAGTCCCTAAAGCAACCTTTATAGACTCTTATGTGTGTCGGGAGGGGGGGGGGGGGCAGAGCCATGATATTAAATAATTTTGAACATCGGAGCAAATTTCCTGTCTCTTCCTTTCTTTCATTATGCTTTTCCTTTGCCTCGCCTTGAGGCCTGCGTGCACGGTGTCGGATTCTAGCGCTGAGAGAGAGCGAGGGGCGGGGAGAACTTTAACGCACAGCAATGCGCCGTGTCCAGACTCTGCAGAGGGACACCGGAGGACAGGCACTCGGGGGGGGGGGGGCAGTGCAACTCGGGTTGTCGGGACAGGCCCGCCCCGCGCCCCCTTCCTGCCGCGTGCCCGCGAAGGCTGGAGGCCCTCTGGGGAACGGCTGTCACTGGCTCCAGCCCAGTGGTGGGTGGGAAGCATAAAGGGCCGATTGTAGTGAGCCACTGGCTCGGAAACGACTCGTAGGCCTCACGAAAGCGAACTGGCAGTGGGGCAAAGCCCTGGACCCCCAACACAAGATCAGCATGCAGAGGCTGCTCCGGCAGAGCCAAATAAGAGGCTCTTTGTTTTGCAACTCTCTTCCGAGCAGATTACAGTAAACCAACGACCGAGAGTGAGCCATCGCACGGCTAAGAGGGGCCATTGACCACCATTACCATGCTCAGTTTTACTCTGTATTTTTCAGCTTTTTTTTAAACTACAGACAAAACTGACTGTTATTGGGGTACACACGAAGCAATTGACTGAACTGATTCTGAACCTAACGATAACTGTGTGTCACAAAAGTTTTCTGCGTGCTTTTTATGTATAGAATGTATGAAATGGATGTTTGGCAGGGGGAAAGCAGACGAAACTATGTGGACGGCCACATATGTAATGAAGAGAAGCAGGTGGTCTTCCGAGACACATTTACAAGCCGATCACGCTACGCTGATTCTGAGGACCAGCTGGTCGCCTCACAGGTACGACAGTAAGACGGTATGCTGAAACCAAGAACGAGAAAAGGGGCCGCGTGCAAAAACGGGCCAACGATTCCCCGGAGAGGCAAGAGGGCAAAACAGTTGGAGGTGAATTCCCCTTGGCTTCGCCTGATTAGATGCGTAGGAGTCAAGTTCACAACAGCCTGACGTGGGATCAGTTTGCAAGTCTGTTAGCAGCTGAACTCACTGCTGCACCCGCAGGGCGCAAGGTTCACTTTCGAAATGATCACACAGAGGACGAGGGGAGGAAGCGATGTCATTGCCAAGGTTTCCCCCCGGGCCTCACCAGCCGTCTCAGTGACCAGGTCCCCGTTCTTCTACGAAAAGCCACCTAATCTCAGCCACCGTCATCTGGTCAAGAGCACTGAGCCACAAACACGGTTCTGACCCCACATCCAGCCCAGAAAAAGAGTCTTGATTTGTACTGGTGCTTGTTTCACGGCGCACACAATGCCAGACTCTCGCTAGAAGCTCCACGCCCCCCCCCCCTTCCTTGAGGCTTCCAGCATGTAGCAATCGCGGCGTGTTTTATCTTTTGTTGTCTGCCAGATGGTCAGGTTACTTAAATAGACGCGTTTGACAAAGGGGTGACCCGACACAAAATCGGTGAGACGCCGCCCCGGGTCTCTTCGCAGCGACACCCCCAGACCGACAGCCTCTCCGTCGTCTGAGGGAGCCCATTTTCCATGCCACCGGGAGACAAACTCAATCAGCCTGATTTGTTTTTCTGCCGGGGGGAAGTGTTTAAGAATGGCTTTGGGAGGGCAAATGCGGAAGAAGACACGAAAAAAAACCCCCAAAAAAAACCAACTTTGTATAATCAAGTCAATCAAGTCATTCAATCAAGTCAAAAATTGTTTTGAGCCCCATTCAGTGATGATTACAGGAGAGGCTCAGAAGATTTCCTCGACACAGAGGAGTAGCTCCGTTTACGTTTCCCCCGTGTCTAAACGGTCTGCTTGTATCCATGCTGGCGCGGCGAACCGTAAACACGGGGTGGCAAGTGAACGCGTTCTCCGTGTTCTCCGCATTCTCCGCGTTCTCCGCACGTTCTCAGCCCACGACGTCTAATCCTCGCTGTGGTCTCCGTATAACATTTTCACCCGCGGCTGATTGCGATGATGTCTATTGACTTCACACGGACTACCCCTAAACCTCCTGTCTATTGGCAGATGCATTACCGCAGTTGCACTCAAATTCATGGGTCATCAGACTTTACGATTGCCCTGTTATAAGAATAATAATGAACATTGATTGTTCGAATGAAGCATACGCCCGGTCAGAGAAGAGAAAAAAAACACGTATGCCATCAGGGCAAGTGCTGGGCAATCAGCAGTGTTGGAGCTTTCTCAGTCAGCGTGGTCACAGTCAGAACTGTCACTTCCAGCAGCGGTACGCTCAGCCTTACAAGACCGCACCCCTACCTAAGGATTTACTGAAAAAGTGACTGGGCCTACAAAATCAGAGAAGCAAAGGAACCTGAACCTTAAAATCCAAGATTTCCATCTCCACAACCCCTCCGTGCTGGCCAGCGATGAAAGGGAAATCTTCAGCGGTCTTACCTTCCCGAACTGTTCAAAATACTGCTTCACGTCTTCCACTACCGTGTTCGCTGATAATCCGCCCACAAATATTTTCTTTGTTCTTGTGACCATCTGGAGAGGAGAAGAAAGAGATATATCAGTAAAGCACAGGAAAGTGGGGCCAGGCTCAAACGCAACGAAACTGGGCGCTCGAAGCCAAAAAAGCGCTGAGATTGACATCAGGAAGCAGGCTTGAAAAAGACTAACCGGGGACAAAGCGTTTGGGCCTTTTTGATGTCAGCCTACCAATGTCTTCTGTAAAGAGTGTGTTTAGGACTCCCAAATGCATATTCTTTGTTCTGTGGGGCGTCAGAAACTCGATGCCAGGGCTTTTATGAGTGAGGAGGCCCCCCCTTGTCTTTAGCGAGGGGAACTAGCTACCTGTAATTGCATTATGCCATTTACCGACTTTGCCAACTTCCTCACCCCCAGGTTGACGGCTGTGACAAAATGTGTCGCCCACTAACGCGGCTGGACACGTTTTCTGAAGCGCCTCAGGTTAAGTACACTATCTTTTTCAAGTCCCCCACTGCAACTTCCACTCAGCCGCCCCAGCTGCTGCCACTGTCTGTTTAATAAGAGGGTCGAGAACCCTAATGGTTTGCGTATGGCTTCTGGCCACAAATGATCTCACTGGCATGAGCCTGGAACTAACCGTAAACAGACCACGGGAGCCACCGAAACTTGGGACTCATTATAGCTTTGGGTTTACTTTCCTCGTGGAAAGCGGGAGGTAACCGTGGCTGCCCCACAGAAGGAAACTCCAGCTGAAAACAACAAAGGCCACGCCTTCCTGGTCTCTGCCGTGTCGAGTGGCTGTCTCCCACAACATGACAGGTGCTTCACATCAGCGCTGAAAACATTACCACTTCAGGTGATGATAAAAAAACAAACTTGTTCATTTTCCAGGACAGAACCTACTTGCCTGGTTGACTGGAATCAGAGTGCTTAGGGGCTAACGTTATCCCAAAGCAGAATAAATATAAACCTTTCAGTAGACAATTACATCAAGACAGACAGACAGCCAATACACAGTCGATGCGGCAGTACTCTCCAACGTTGTCTATTGGCAAAAACGTCGTTTTAAAAATAAAGTGGCAGCCTGAATTACTGATTGCTCCCAAACTACTCAGGGGCCAGGAACATGGTCATTATCATTGCGTCTTTGCCAAGTAGCAGGGACATTTTTTTCTTATTTTTGCCACCATATCAATTTTTCCTGTCAATGCAAAATGCAATGCCACTGGATCCAAATATCAACATTTAAATAACGACTTAGTACTTTAACATGACATGGTAAAACACTGTAATAGGGTGGTAAAACACTCAGCGAATACGTTGAAAGACACATTGTCAGGTGAATGCACGCACGCGT
>JAOVYW010044370.1:0-25612 GCA_025775045.1 Hiodon tergisus
GCGAACAATACAAATACACAACACAGTATTTACATGCTGGTTTAGCAGCCAAAGTCCAGAAAGTGAGCCTCCCGGCAACCCCCGCGGGAATGGCTAACACCCATTGGTTGGGGGAAGAAACGCACATAGCCATCCCCGCTACAATATATATTATTCAAAAAAGAAAAGCTAACAGAATATGTGACCAAAAACAAAACAAGGCCGAGTTTAACAGAACGCATAGCTTATCAAGTTGCAATTCGCAAACAATGTGTCAGTCCTCATTCGCTGCAGCAGAACATTCAAATACATTTGACATTCAAGTTTCAAACACAGTTCTAAACTAAATATTTACAATGCCTGTCCAGATGATACTGTCTTACGTGGGGGTATCCTGAGGGACTGGAATTTTGCAATTTCGAGGACAAGGATTATCCAATTTCATCATCTGCAATAATGACAGGTCAATTTTCTGTCACAGAGAAAGAATTTTGTATTTTTGGACTGTTGTTTTGATGTGGTACACAGTATGAATGAACGTTTTGGTATACAGGATCCCTGACTGGAAATCAAAACTGGGCCCCTTCTCCACCACACGTGAGACAAAACCTCCGACAAGATAAACTATTAGTTTCTGAAATTATTTCTTTAAGAACCCCACAATTCTGGACAGTTATGTCAAACAACGCTAGAATCCAATATTTTAAATATTTTACATTTGGTTCATCATTTTTTTACGTTTACATTTTAGTCATTTAGCAGATGCTCTTATCCAGAGCAACGTATAAAAGTGCTTTAGTGCATGACTCTAATTTCTACTGAACCACTGGGCCACCGCAGAGAGTTGATTAATATTTCGATTTAATCGAATCAAGATTACCGTGATAACCCAACGTTCCCTTTTTAAAATTAAATATGAACTATCACTAAGGCACCTTACTGTCGAACCGTATCTGTAGGGGTTGTGATAAATGTAAAGGATCTCCATCATAGGTAGAGTACAACATGCTCTGGTTCTAAGAGGCTTTTCTCATGTTTGGTAAAGAGTTCCATGCAGTGCCATGCTTGTTCTGGGGATTCAGCACATGGAATCAGGTAGTTCATCCAGGTAGTTCAAGGCCCCTTATGGCTTTGAGCCTCCGATGCCTTAGAAGGTGGCCAAAATTCGTCCACAAACTTTGTGAAAATGAGTGTAGCCCGCAACAAGCTATACCGGAGAACACAAAAATGAAGGTACTTTTTGTGTTTCAGTGCTGTGTGGACATCAAAATAAGCGTTGAGACTTAAAAATATATGTGACTCTAAACAGTAAAAAAACAACAAAAGCAACCAAAACAACATTATCAATCAATTAATCAATCAATTTATTTTTACAGAGCGCTTTTCACATCAATATTTAGTTACTCACCAAGTCTAATGGGATATGTGGGCTGAAATATCATTGGAACAGTTGTCAAAAAGATAGTAGTAGTAGTACTAATCACAAGCATAAACAATTTGCTTTGTGACTCTTGATTTGTAGCTAGCTTATGGGAGATCGGGCTACCTGTACTTTATCTGCTTGTGGTTTGTAAAGTTATAGCTCTTATAGTTACTTTTGTATACTTTTGTAACAATGAGAAGGATCTCTGCTAGCAGGAGCATATGGAGCTTCTCAAGAGCTTAATCTTTCTCACTATTTTGTAGTTTATCCATTTAATGATGACTGAGACCTCTATCATAACAAAGTGATTCTCACCTATCATACAGGCAACCATAAGAGCTTGCTATAGCTCGCTTAGGGTTTCCAACACACACACACACACACACTCTGTTATTTGCACATTTTTACAGAGCTGGCTAGAAGCACCTGGCCTCTCGTACTCACCATTCTGGGGGAAATTCTGGGTGTGTTTGCTGCCGAGATCCACAACCTCACTAGGAAGAGCTACCTACTCTTCACAGCTGAGATACAAGAGGACCTCCCTACTGAAGCCTTCCTCCAGGGGTTAACCCCTGATGTCTTAGGCCACCACATCAGGCTCACTGCGCCGGCCTAGCTGGAGCTTGCATTAACCCAGGCCAAGGTGTCAGAGGAGTACCTGTACCAGGCCCTAGGAAGGAGACCTAGAGGGTGTCTCCTCTGAGGACCCCGAAGTGGAAGAGTAGGCCCTTGCAGATCAGTGCTTACCCTCAAAGACCCCTGGCAGACCCCCAGGGTCATCTCTGCTGGTGCTGCAGCCAGGCAGGCCACATCCAATGTTTGCTCCACTCTGGCTATCTTCCAAATCAGCCTTCAGTATGAAAAACTCCTGGGGACCAGTGTAGACTGGACGCCACTGGCCCTAGCTTCAGTACCAACAACATTGATCAGCGCATCAGAGTCAGACACACTGGGACAGGCATTCACCAGAGATTACTGCTATGCTGCTATCTGTATTCAAGGAGTACCATGCCATGCCCTTATCAATACAGGTTATACAGGTTACACACTGGTGTGCCCCGATGTCCTATCAGAGGGAACTCAAATAGACCTAACAATTGTACAACCCTGTACTGTCTTGCCGATTTTGGAAAAGGGTAGGTTCGCCTGGGCGCACTGTAGACAGCCCTGTCTGGATTGCAGACGTACAATATCCCTGCATATTAAGATTGGACTTCCTCCGGTTCACAGGGGGCAGTTGAGGGGCCTCCCTTTGCCTTGACCCCACAAGGGTCACTTTTCGCCTCCTCCAGACCCGACTGCTCCCGCTGTTCACTCCAAGCCAGTAGACACAATTACACCTGACCATTTGACTGGTTATTACTGGCGCGGTAGGCCAGTTAATGTTTTTGAACCGATAACAAAGGAAACTACAGGTATGAGTAATTAAGAGCTAACAATGGAACAATAAACTAATTAGCACAATGTGCACGTGAATACAAAATTAATACTCAGAAGACAGTGATCTCTGGTAACAAATGGGGAAGTGCTTTGTGCAGACATTACATATATGCACTGTAAAATGGGATAGTGGGGGACAGATTACATGCATGGTGTTAAATAAGCTTGGGTTGAAAAACACAAGCTTTCTTGTCTATTTGCTACTTATTGAAGTATTGTGAATGTGAATTTAAATCTGTGAATCTACCACACTTTAACATTACGGCACTTGTCGGAAGGGGAAATGTTTGAGAACCATCAATGCAACAACCTATAGAAATAGAAACCAGAAGTTATTAATTGGACGGCTTTCAGATTTACTTACAGGATGTTTTAGATTTCATACATTAATCACAAAGAAATACTCCAACACATACAGAGCTCTGTGGTCGCAGAAATTATAGTTTACTATGTAAACGTGTTTTTTTATTTATGGAAAACGTACGTTAAGCTTTAGTTTCATAAAGTCCATAAACCAACTCAACAAAAGCTTTCAATTTCAATTTAGTTCTAAAACTAAATCAATAATATTTGTGCATGTTATTATTTACAGGCACTTGTGAACTGGGCTTCCTCTGTAATGTTTCCTTTCCAAAACAGGATGTTTATTTTTTTCCCCGTGATCAGCCAGGTCTGGGAATTTCTAAATATATTTAGTATTTTTACGAAGATAGTTTTCCTTCATTGGTTATGTGTCCGGCACTGTACAAGAAAGTAACTCTAGCACACCCTCCTCCACAGTAGATGGCAGCAATCCATTTAAACCGGTCATTCTTATTACAAAACGAAAAACCATATTGCTTATTAACGTAAATATGATAACCACGTTTCTGATAGGCGGTTTGAGCATTTATATGACAACCAAACCTGACTTTACGACAGGGGTTATATAGAATTTTCTTCACTATACCCGGCCGAGACGATAACTGTATGTCGCTGGTATCTACGATAGTAGTAGGGAACAGTAGTGTCACTCGGTTGGGATTGAGTCACGTGATCTTAGCTGGTCGCGTTCTTTTAATGTTTCGCTTGCACTGCACCTACACGGTTTCTGTCTAGTAAACTGACAATGGATATAGGTGAGCAGAAAAACTGCACACTGGTGCTCGCTGTCTATTAAAACGTAGCCATGAAATGGACAAAAGTTGGTATATTTTGTGGCACGGACGACACATTCAAGTCTGTCTGAAATGCTATGGGGAGCCAGCAGGACACTTAGCACATCGTTTTTCATTGAAATCTCGATTAATAAACAGACGTCGATTCTCTATTGATTTAACTGGTAAGTATTAATATCGGTTATGTTTACTTGAATAACTTTCACTTGCAAGACGGTGATCTGACTATTGACATTTCAGAAAGTGTTAGATCCTGATGCATAACCGTGATGCATAAGTAGGGCGACGCGAGAGATGCAATGTGCATACCCTAGAAAGGGTAGCCAGTGAACTCACGCGTAGCGGCGCCTGACCCTGCAGCATTCATTGTCATTTGACAGTGTGCCAAGTGTACACTACACTTCATTCGTTATATTATAGCCTACGTGTCTTAGACTGGAGGTTCATTTGTTCACATGAAATTTGCAACTTGTCAGCTAGTGTCATTTGAGATTGCTTTAATAATTTTTTTTATGAATTCCACATATCTGGTCTGCTTTCACTAGTTAATGTACATGATACCAGTCTATTTTCTATAGTAATAGTAATACTGTGTTGTTCTGACTTTGTAATTCATTTAAAATTGTTACAGTGTGTAAAATGATTGTGGACATTATTATCAATGTATTCTCAAAACCATATCACTGTTGTCTTCTGCGATGTTCCTCAACCGTCACTTTCTCTGACTAACAAATCATCTGCTTCTTCTAGTTTAAAAGAGATCATGTTGATCAATTAATGTCAACTGAGGCTTCTCCCTATGATTTTTATCTTGTTTTCTGTTTGTTGTACAATGTATGATTTAGATTAACATTTCCCCCCAACTTTGGACGCAGCGTCATGGCCATCTCCCAGTTCAGCCTTTTCAAGATTTGCACGTGTCTAGCAACTGTGCTGATATACTTTAAAAAGTTAATATGCAGGTAAGAGTTTAAATCGGACCATATTTAGTGGACTTTGAAAAGTTTGTTGCGTTGCATGGCAAATGTATCTAAAACTTTAAATATTCAAAACTTTTAACTGTGCAAATGTAACATCTATAATGTAAAACATATAGGCCTAGTTCATGGTTTATTTATTGAATAGCCAAGAAGTGTAGGTGTCCTCAATGGGTGCTGATGCTGCTGTAGCTAATTAAGTAATAATAGACTTTCAGACCATTTCAGAAAAAAGTGGAGTTCCCTAGTGAGTAAATTATAAAATGGCAATAGGGGCAATAGTGATGCAGTTGGGGGGGGGCACGGGAACAGGGGGATTCCTTTGATGATTTTAGAGATGACGCTCACTTTTGGGTTGTGAGCAATTTTTTTTCTTCCCCCCACCCACCATTTTTAGATCAGGAAGATCGAGAAAGCTCAGTGGTGATCAGATTACTTTGCCTACAACAGTGGATTTCTCTTCAGTGCCCAAAAAGGTCAGTGATATAAGAATTTGTGTCTGATTTAATGACTGACAGTAAAATAACTGTATGGTCCTTTATGTTACATAGTGTTGCAACAATACAGTTATAGCCTCCTTTTTCAAGTAGAAATGATAGAGGAAGTGTTTTGGAGAGAGGCCAGATAACGGATAGATTAAGTTAAAGTGCGTATATTGCTAAACTATTTAGTTTTTATGATATAATTGATAATTTGCCTGTTAAAGGTACATTATCTGTAAAGTGCTTTCATTTCAAATAACAAATCTATTCTCCTGGATGTCTTGTCCTACAAAGCTGTGTAAACCACGTAACTAAAGAGTTTTTGAAGTCTATAGTCTATGAATGGGAGTGTTAAATTACTTCCTGCGTGAAATTCGCTAGGAATGTCTGCAAATTCAATCTGTCTGAGCGAATATGACGGGACAGTTGAAAATGAGTCCATCTGGACGGCGTATGAATGAAAATGTTAGTTTTACTTTATCACAAGAAGAAAGGATGCCACTTGCAATTCTTCAGCATGCACGTGGGTGTGCATTCCTGAGCGATTACATTTTTTTCAACACTTTCTTTATTTATAACAGCCTCCACTGAAATAGCCGAATCCACTAATTTGAAGGGTCCACATACTCTAGCTAGCATGTTTCTATCAGCGAAAATGTAAAGCCTGAACTCCAGGGTCATTTTTATTTTATGTGGAAGATTTACCCTTTTAAATAATTACATCCTTCATAGGTAGATGGAAAACTTAAAATGACCAAACAGATGATATGTCCCACGATGCTCTAGTGGATTTGCATGCTACATTTTACCCTAAAGACAGTTTAGGCCTTTTGGCCTCATGCCTAACCCTTATGCGAATACCCTTTAAGATACTTGTATGTCCACAGAGAATTTGTTTTCGTTTTTAAACTTGTTTATTTTTGACAGGATGTGTTTGTTGTGTGGTCAGAGAATATAGCAATTTATTCTATTTCTCTTAAAATACACAGAACAGTTACTAAAAATGTTTGTGCCTAGCAAGAATAGGAAAGTGTGAAGGTTTAATTCTTATAAGAAATGTACTAAAATATACTACAATATAGCAGTTATTTTTAACCCAGCAAATGGCAGATCCAGCAGAGTCTTGTAGGCAATCCCACAGTTGCATCTATTTAATGAATACAGCCTTTCCATTGAAAAATGCCATAGGCATAGTGAGAGGGTGGATCAAAAGTTATACAGCTATTTTCAAGGATAAGTAGTGCAGGTGACGTTATCCAACTTGCTCGACTCTACATTTATATAGCTTTCAAGTTAATTTGCCTCTTCTTCCATTTCCAGGCTGAGAGGAAGGTTGTAGATAATACATCTAGAAAAAAATACTGTGCATTGCTTTGCAGTTAACAATCCAAGAAAGTCTAGCCTTTGGCTTTTATTGTCATGATTTATTTTTTTATTTAATTAATGAGAAACAGTATCTAATAGTATGATGTGACTGCACAGGATAATGTTACTCACTAATAAAAACCTGGACTGAAAATTACTATAGATGCATATACATTTTGCATAAATAAATAAGTAAATCCTGGAAAATGTATCAAAACTGACTTTTAAATATGAAGGCTTACGGACTACCAATTGTTTAAGTGAATATTGATATTTACTTCTTTCTGCTTATTCCTAACTATAAATATTGCCAAAATAATCCTTACTATTATTTTGTGGCATTTTTTAATTTTGAGAACTAATTTTAATATTGTATGTCACAATTTCTTTAATTGTAAGAATAATTTTCTATAATTGGTTATTTCAGGGTAGCTAAATGCTGGCATGAATCCAGCAGAGACAGGGCATGAGGCAGAGTACACCCAGGGTAGGACACTAGTCTCATGGCAGAGAAGGAAATGGACCGACACATAGGCATAGACAGCCACTCAATCGCACACACAGGTTCAACAGTAGAAGGAAACCCATGCAAACACAGGGAGAACTTGCACTCTCTACAGACCAAGGTTAGCTAGCCGCTGAGCCACTGTGCCACCCTAAGAAATTATTAGTAACTGAAAAATAATTTTATACTAACGAAACTCGGTTCCAAGGGTAATTTAGCTATTAAAAAGGATTTTCCGGAGGAAATTTTTATTTATTTTGCCTCTGTGGAACTTTCACAGCTAGAGATCCAGCAGTGGAGTTCCTGGGATGAGGAAGCTCCTACCAGCATAAAGATTGAAGGGGGCAATGGCAACGTGCACCTGCCTCTAGAAGAGATGAATGACAACGAGCCTGATTACTTCAAAGACATGACCCCCACCATCAGGAAAACGCAAAAGGTAGGCCATGACTGGCTGAGTGCATGGGCTCACCCTCTTTCTAGTGAGCGTACCTCCGACATACTTCCATCCCTACCCCAGATCGTGCTGAAGAAGAGAGAACCGCTCAGCTTCCTGGGGACAGATGGGATCATGGGCTTCTCCAGCCGGCTGGCTGTCACACAGGACACGCCCTTCATCCAGCCGTCAGTGAGTCTCTCATTGGAGCAGCCGACTGTCCCTGCTGTCTTCCCGCTACCCAGTGGAGTGAGACATAGGCTTCCCTCAGTGGTGTGGGGTAGATTGTAGGGTGGTACTTGGCCATCAGTGGAGATTCTGCTTGGGACAAGTTGGGAAGATTTTAGAGGTTACCTGCACGTCATAGGTGACTTAAAGTGCCATTAAGGCAAAATGTGCATACAGTACAGTGGCATTTGCTGTTGCCCTGCTACGATAATGACAAACGGCCTTAGTAGCAGCTCAAAATTACTGTAAATAAGTAACATTAGGTAATAAAAAATAAATAATACAAAAAACAGCTCAGTGCGAGTCAAGCAAAAAGATAATTTAATATTGAGAAAAATTAAGAAATTAGCATACATTTCTGGACAAACCTTTAATTTAGACTTTAAAGCTGTAAGAATGGGTCTACATTACAGTGATCAACAATATCAGCTCCAACTGAACCTACCCAAAATGTGAGTCTCACAGGCAGAGCTGGGGGACATGGACACCTGGCAGGAGGACACCAATGGCTGGGAGGACGAGCCGGATGCTGCCTGGGAGGCCGAGGAGGTGTTGAGGTACCAGAGATGTTCCCTCGCCTTCCTCTCTGCTGTCTCCCTTCCGCTGCTCCACGGAGAATACTGTTTAGCTCACATTCTGCTCTCTCCCCTCTGCCGCTCCACATGGACTGCTGTTCTGCTTACATATCTAAAATTCGTGTGTTTCAAGCTTTCTAGATCTTTCCATAATACAAACTCTTGAAATTTTCTTTTTAATTCACGTTTAGGAAATTATTATGATCGCAATTCACATTGATGCTGGCATTTACTGAGCATGAGTGACTGCTTTGAAAAGCAGTCTTTTTTTAAACTCTGAAGTGTATATTCTGTTATATTTACCACGCTGCTGTTGCATTCACAGTTTTATTCTTCTTGTGAGGGTGTGCTCAGATTTTCTTGGAGCTATAAATCAGACTCCATTACACAAATTGTTCACACTATTGTTGTAGTACAAAAACAGCAGACCAATTTTTATTCTACTCCTCAACAGCAGGTGGCAGTGTCTCCTTGTTTGATCTTCACTTTTCCATCCACACGGTGCTAGTTCCGTGGCCCAGTAACTGGGAATATTAGCAGCAGGATTCACCCATAGTTACTAAAATTTAGTAATTCAAAGGCTTTAGGGATTCAAGGCATTTGATAGTAAACAGATTTCAAACTGAAAATTTTTTTCAAAAATCTTAATCTTAAAGCCAAAGTTTAAAAATGTTGAATGTTAATTGTAAATTTCCTTCTGTTCAAACAGACAACAGAAGTTGGCGGAAAGGGAGAAACGGGCCGTGGAACAACAGCGGAAGAAGATTGAAAAGGAAGCCCAGAGACAGATGAAAAAGGAACAGAAGATTGCTGTTAAGCTGACCTAACTGTAGTGCCCTGGACATTCTGTGAAATGTAAAAAAAACCCAGAAGCTGTTTCATTTTATTTTTTATTTTCCTTGCCATCATATAATTCTGGAAACAATCCATCAAAAAACTTAATTTCTAAAAAATTTTCTTAATTTACGAATAAATCAAAAGGTTTTACAACCATTTTCAAGAAATATTCTTGTAGAGGGACACTAAACATGCTTTGTCTTATTTATTGACCCAGAGGTCAGAGGAAACGTTTTCAATACAAATGTCTTAATGGACTTAATGGCCATTCTTTAGTTTTTAGTGATATTTTAGTTATAATATATATAAAATTTATTTTGCCACCATGATCCACAATTTGAATGAATAAAGCCATAAACATTGCTTCACTGTTGCAGCAGGAATGGGTTTGGGAATGACGCTGTTAATTGTTGAGCCAATGGCGAAACTACAACCAAGAGTTCCCCCGCAGAGAATATAATTTCTCTGAATTTCTTGAGGAAAAAAAAAGGGCTGCTGTTTGTCAATACAAGAAAGAAAGGCTGTGTTATAATTATTGTTATGTTGTTGTTTTTTTAGTTATTTAAAGCAAATAAGAATGGTCAGTTTTTAAGATTTAAGACTGTCTAGGCATGTATCGCGTATCTCAGAATGTATCACGAAAACACAACAGATTATCATGGGGAAAAAAGTAAAATAATTGCTGCGATAAAGACAGATGACCCCTGGCAAACGTCATTGGGCAATTGACTCTTTTTATCACCTTTCATTGTTCAGAGAGAATGTGCTGCTAGCAGATTGGCTAATCAAATTTATGGCATTTGACAAGATTGCTGGCTTGCAGAGCTTTATGATTTTAAATACAATTTGAATGGTAATAAATGTCCAATGCATAGAGTCAGTGAAGTGGCTGGTATAAGGCACAGGGACAAACCTTTTCTTGGTCTTCATGGTTTTTAAAGTTTGCCCTAGTTTCTGCTGATATTCAACCGAATTACACACATTTAATGTCCTTAAAGTCCTGCATATGGAGTAATAAAACAATTATATTTTGGATGACTCGTAAAACAATTGCATAGTCAGTTATGGTTGGTGGTGTAACATTTGGTAGGGGTTGAGATTGTCCTATAGTTGGGATGCCTCCAATCATTGCTCACTTAAAGAAAAGAGAGAGGGGGAGACGTTGTTATTGTTTAAATATGGATGGTAATATGACATCTTAAATGTTAAATAGTTAGAGAAGTGATGTTTTGCGTTTGGGTGAGTGCAAGAATAGGATTCATGGCCATGAAGGTGGTCTGAAACCATCCCACCCCACTACCAGGTTATGCCTATTAGTTTAATGTAGAAAATTTCTGGAAATCCAGTTCTTTTTTCTACTGTGCACATGGGAGTTTAAATACTTCTTCTCAAATAATGTTAAGCAACCTGCAGAAATCAGTTCAAACTGATTAAAATGTTCAATCGTGGACACCAATATACTTCATTTCAGTGAACTTTGTAAACATGCAGTCGCATATTAGATAATAGCCAATACACAATCCTAACACTATATATTCTTATTGGAAAGATAAAAGGCTGGACTACTCATGTTAGAGGAAGAAAGGACTCACAGGAGAATCCATCTGCTGTGTTCAGTGGGGATACTGGCACCAACAGGTAGGCTGTTGCTTGGAACATCCAACTCCACACCCTCTACTTGCTTTTCACAAAATACATTTGCAAGTTTGGAGAAAGGGAGAGTAATGTGAATGAAAAGCCCTTCAAAAGGACAATACAAGTGTGTGCATATATAAATACTTATTGTAAAAACCTGTTTTTGTTTTTAATTAATAATCACAAGTATTTTGATTGGTTTGTTTGTGGTAAAGAAGGATCTCAGCCTTTACTCATTTCAGACCTGATTTAAACCAAGTTGGCCAAGAAAAATGCTCAGATCATGAAATGCGAGTAAAGGTCTTTTGTGTCTTGGTGCTAGCAGCAAGAATACCTTTGTTCTGTTCTAACCTGTTCTGTGTGGTTTTAGCTTTGGGGTCTATAGAATTTTGATCTAGTACATGAAAGCAAGCCAAACTAATTACAAATCATGCTTTAATTATATATTAGACCATCAGATATAAAGAGTAAATCATTACTTCTCATAGTTTAGGTACATGAATGGAGTCTAACATGAATATTCAAGAAACACCAAAAAACCCAATATCAGTGAAAATCAACCATCTTCATTAAACACTAAACAGTTAAGAACATAACCTTTAGCTTTTTTTTTTTTTTTTCAATAAAACAGTTAAGTCAAAAGGAACAAAATTTAAAAATAGACATTTGCTTGATCATATAAAAATCCCTGATTTAGAACCTTGCTTCAAAACATAGCAACTTTATGAAGTATAAACTTAAAACATACAGGATGACATTTTAAAATGCAGCTGTGAAACGCACAGAAACTTACTATCGTGGAAGTGCTTTTTAATTGCCATCTTTACCATTTAATGTGTGCCAAGTGCAACAGTGAGAGTCTGTTAAGTGTTTGGCCCCACAGAGATGTGGCGTAGGGATCAGAATACCAATGTTGAACATTGGCGCCCCCTTGCTTTTGTGTGTGGCATACAGCCAGGCCATGGTGGGCAGTGCTGGAGCTGCCAGAGCAGCCAGATCCGCCAGGAAATTGTTGCTCCAGTGTCGCGTTCCCACCAGGGTCGTGGATTGGAGCTCGCCATGCTCCCCCACCACCGGCACCTTGGCCGGGCATCTCATTCGCAAGTCAGCGGGAGGGGCACAGGTGAGGTAGGGCTCATCTTTGTCCTGTAGGATGATGTCATCATTCAGGGCCGTATCCATGCTTTGCAGCTCCTCCTCCACACGGGGGCAGTCAGTGAGCTCGGAGCACAAACCAGAGTCAGCAGGATAGCAGTGGTGGGATCTCCAGGAGTCAGGTCCATCACCGTAGTGACACCCGCACCTTCCAACGATGAAACGGGGAAAGCTTCCCCGGCATGGGTTTTCAGAAAGTGGCTGAGGAGAGCTTCTAGGTTGTAGGCGCTAGCAATGACATCAGTCTGTACTGCCTTTTCATGCAGGATTCCCTGCCCATTAAATTTCAGGATTGACCGTTCAGTACCTGAGTTTGTGTGGGTGTCTTGGCTTGAGTTGACTGCAACAGACATCAGAACCGGCTCAAAAATGTCCATCCTGTTGGCCATCTCGTCATTGACCAGCAGGCCACTGTCTGCCATTTCCTCCAGGGCTAGCCCCACCCCCAGCCGGCCCAGGGACCACCACCTGCTTGATCTCTTTGCGTGCCTCCTTCAGAGCCAGCTGGGCCTCCACCTGGTGGCACTCCTCTTCAACCCAGTCCTCTCTCATGCACCTCAGTTGGGCCTTCAGCACATCAATTTCTGCCTCCGAGAGGGAGAGGAGAGGAGAGGAGAGGAGAGGAGGAGAGAGACCAGATGAACCATAATTGTGCCCTAAATAACAGTTAATATGAAAGATGGATAGTTGCAGACAAACAAAATAACATAGGCCACCTTTCCTGGACTCCGCTCTCAGAATGCCTCAGCTGCATTTTAAGGTGCCGTATGGCCACCTCCTTCTGCTGCAATGGGGTCAGGTACTGGTCCGGATTTGGCAGTTTGACTCCAAAGTTCTCTCCGCAGGAGTAACGCCCCGAGCTGGATCGCCTGAAAGACAAACAGACAACGCAAGGCCCTGAGGTCCCATCCACAACATCGAGGCTTATTGGCATTTCATTTGTAAACAGACGACTATAAGGCACTTCATGTTTCCTGTAGAGCTCCTCCTCACTGCTACTTGCCCTAGCCAGTACATCTCCTTTCAAATAATGACAGATATGCAATAAAAAAAAAGATAATTATAATACCAAGTACCCGAAAGCTGGCAAAAGCCGACTTTTATTGACTTTTGAATTTTATTTAATATCGCCAATTATAATTAGATGAAAGCAGTATATTCAAAATAAGATTCTGTTTCTCTCCTGTTGCAAAAAGTACTTTGTGCATGTCTCTGAGGGAGTGGCAAACATTTCATATTACATGTTTGTGTATTAATCTACTTAGACAGACCCCTATGAGAGAGAACAAGCTTCTAAAATATTCCTAAATCTGAGACACTGTGCCGATACCAGTGGGACTGTTCTGCCAAAAACAAGGCTAGCTTGTTCAGAGCTGGGACGTGGTATGAGACCAAGCAACACGAGGGAAACACAGAATCTTATTGCGCTTCATTACAGTGGACAACACCATTGATGGTCCTTTTCACCAGTCGACTGCCAGTAGGAGTTTCTTCTTAAATAACAAAAATAAAACTGATCAGTGATGAATAAAATAAATGAATGAATAAAATTCCAGGTCTTCATTCACCTCTCTCCAGCCTGCTTCTAAGATCTGGGGCACAGGGATACAGGTTATAGCCTGACACATTTCTCACCATGGCTGGGAAACAGTTACACATGACCATACCTGGTGGTGGGGCTGCAGTTGCTGCTGATGTGGGAGGAAGGTAGCCGCAGGGATGTCCCATACAGGGCAAATGGTGGCTTTGTCCCTGAGGAGTGAGCCACGGCTAAGTGAAGGAATTAAAACAGACAGATCATCATTCGACACAGCCAACACCCAGTGCCCAGTTGTTTGCATCCTAATTTAATTGCAAACACACACACACACACACACACTTCAGAAGGAGCAAATGCATAGTACCCGCGCGAGTACGAGACTTTCCTGCCCCCGGAGCCAGTGTTGAACGCCTGCCATCTTCCAAGGCTGCCTGCACTGCTGAAGGAACTGAAATCTGCCTCTCCACCTGGAGAAGCACATAGGCCCTGATGCTCATTCCACAAAAGCTACCACCCCCTAAGATAACCTGGCAACAAGCCACACACAAAGCTTAATTTCCCTTTATACAAGAAACAGCATCCTCCTCTACTGCTGAAGTTCAATATGAAATACATAAGACTGGCAATATATACAAGCAAAAAGGAGAAAAATGAATATGCTGTGTTAACAATATAGCTCCACCATATACTTCAGTCTGAATGTAGCAGTTTCCAACAATTGTTTTGCGAGGCAATTTTAACCTGAAAAAAGTTAAACTAAATAACCAAATTTTGCATCACTTGAATAACTTCTTCAAGCAGTAAAATAATCACTACATTACACAATGATAGCCCCAATCATGCAAAATCCTAAAGTCAGTTCCATTTCAAAATGTGACCAATGACCCTTTAAAATAGTTGAGCACCTTGTTTCTACTTAACATGGAGATTAATCTGTATCTAAAAGACTCTTTTCCTTAAGTGGTTGTTATGTTATTTGCCAGCCAAGACTATGGGAAAGTCATTTAGATAAAATGAAGTGGAGAAATCAAATGTTTGGCCTTAGTCAGGTACTACACAAATCAACACATTGTTCTGTTAATAAATCAAGTCATTTGCATTTTTCACCTGCAATTAATTCAAAATAAAAAAAATTGGAACCATTTTACAGCATCAACATTGTACACAAACTACTTGTAGCATAATTGTACACATAAGTACATACGATTTAATTTAAATAAGATCTACACAGGCAGAAGTGGAAAAATACATTCTTCAAAATAGGTCAACAAACATACCAATTTAATACAACTATTGCACTGAGAAAAAACGTGGTATTCCCCCATGGTATTCCAGACTACAAGAAACACTTAATTCATTTATTCTCTCCAATTGGAAGTTTAAACTTACAAGAGTGGCATCTGTTCCTATCCAACACAACCATACTACTGTACTTCTTCAGAACAAGTGAAGGACAACAAGTGGGGGCGGGATGGGGAGAATGGGAGGGAGGGAAACTGTGGAAATCAGTGATTTCTCAATGCTGGTGACCAGGATTACTAGCAGGTTACTAACACCCAGTGTGCTCAGAAATAGACAATAGTAATTTAATTAATTGGAAAGCCATATGTTTCCAATCTCATTAACAGCTTGTCTAAATAATTAAGCTAATTAAGTTTGTGCAGGGTCTCAAGGATGGGTCGGACTGCTCTGCTGCTGTTATGAACTTGTTTTGGGTTGTTGCCTCTACAAGCAAATTATTTGGATTGTCATCCTGTCATCCTTGGATTGTCAAAGTGCCGAACAAAGGGGCTGATGCCCAACAAACACCAAATCCAAACTTCTTCAGTATCCCACTACTGGAAACAGTTTGATTGATAGATGAAAATTGTTCACATTCACCTGCTACTTGCATTTACCTGTTACGTGTTCTTCATCAGTTGATTCTTGTTTTTTTGTAACTAAATTGTGTATAGAATAAAAATTGTGTACTGAATAAAAATGTGAGAGTGATTTTCTGTGAGTTTGTTATATTAAGAAAGTGTAGAACAGACTGGTAATAGAGCTTTTACAATGTTTGCATTTTTTGTGAGTCACTATGGATGAGGACACAATGTAAAATTGGGATTGAACAACAGTTACCCAAGTGCAGTTCCTGCAGCATTCCTTGCCCATGGCTCCTGTCCCTTACCTCTGGGGACCCTAGTGGACCTCTGCCCTTTCCTGGCCCTTGTGGGGGGTAAGCTCCACTCCGCTATATCATTCACTTGTGCCCTCTTTACGGTTCCCTTGCAGGTCCCAGGTGAGGGAGACCCCATTGGACTGCCCTCTGAGCCTGAGGGGCCAGTGGACGCTGAGGCTGACTGACTGCAGGGGCAACCTGTGTCATCTGAGCCAGAGGCAAACAAAAGCTCAATGGGGACATGATAAAAACACATGGGTTCAAGTTCACATCTAACTTATCAAAAAGGGAAGAACAAGCACTGACCCTGCTATAATAAAGCTTTGCCAGGAAGCACCTTTACTAATAAGTTAAACTGATTAGCACTACAGTAAATTACATTCATTCAGTACAAATCACATTTAATTAAACATAAAAGTTTTATAATACCATGTATTTCAAAAAATGTTTTAAATTCCGTTCTAAAAATCCAAAATAATCCAAAAATTGTACTTCTGGCCTATAATTAAAGTAATGAATTGTAGCGGGGATGGCTAGGTGCGCTTTCCCCTACCAATGGGATATAGCCATCCCCGCGGGGGCTTCCGGGAAACCTCACTTCACGGACTTTAAAACATGTAAATAGTCTGTTTTATGTGCCGGTTGTGTTTGGCAAAATGTTGTGTTGTTTGTCTTAGTGTAGCCAATTGTTAGAGTAAGGTTCTGTTCCCTCACCGCGGGCGTGATTGTTATGGCGTGTGAGGGCTATCGTTGTGTTTCAATGCGTTCGCTAGTTCATCGCACTGCCAGTTCCGCCTTTCTAAAGGTAATTGTAAGCGCATGTGCGAAATAAAGAGCATAATTCCTGTTAAACAGTGCCGGTCTCGTGCTTGAAACCACGCAGAGAAGTAGCTCTCTTGTAAAAACGCTACTGTATATATAGTAAAAAAAAAATGTAAGTTAAATTTTTTAAATAAAATAATCAGTAACACGTGATACCTGAACAGACACTGGTGCTGCTGATGGTTCTTCTGGAGTGATCTGAATTTAGGTCGCACTCCCGGCACTCCTACCGAAAATGGTGATTCTATCAGCGGCAATTCCGCCTCAATGGGTAGGTTAAGTCGCAGGACCAAACGCGGGATGCGACTGCGAGTGCTCTGCTTACCCTGCGTCTTGTACTTCTTGAGAGAACATAAACAGTTACATGGCAATACTAGTCCCTGAAACCCTGAAAGAACGCCCGATGTTCTGACTGTAAAGAAGTTTAACCACATTATAAAAACACAAATAACATGACGTATTCTTAGCCCTAGGCTAGAGTAAGTCTAATCCATGTGATGGACATTCTCCTTCACTTCATACGCGTGTGTCAGTAATTTCTCACTTAGTCATTGAATTCTGTCGGGTATCGATTTCGTCTAACAGAAAAACAACATCATTTTTAAAATAGATTTTAAAATTTTAAACAGTACTAAGACAGTAGGCTATCACTATATTACTGCTGTGCAATATCGACATATAGCCTTAAATCTTAACCTCTTAAATGGTAAATGTCACAAATGCATATCCTCTATGTATGTCCATGTATTATTTTATTATAAATAATTTTTTTTATAAATTAGACCCTGAATTTATTTCTGCGGATAGACACAATAGCTTCTAGCTGAGTCCTATACAATAAGGAGATTAATATGTGGGGAAGCACTGATATGAAGCATCCCTGTAACTGTAGTGAACTATTATTCAAATCGAAAGGAAAAAAAATATTGGACTAAAAGCTTGAAGAAACTGTCTGCATGAAAATAAAAGTCAACTTGATTTTTTAATCTGCTTGAATTTCCCTTTACTCAACATTCCATAAAATTCACATGAGGACTAGTTGGGAATGAGAAGTGCCCAGAGAAAAGCAGATTTCAGGTCTCTGGCTGAAAGCACACTGGGGAAGAGATGTTTTTGTGATCGACTTCTTCGGTTGATCTAACTATGACATTTTACTCAATATATGAGGCGCATACACTAGATGGCTAAAATTAGTGGATTTGGCTATTTCAGCCAGATTGCTGACGGGTGTGTAACATCGAGCACAGCAATCTCCATCAACAAACATTGGCAGTAGTCCACACTGAAGAGCTCATTGACTCAACGTGGCATTGTCATAGGATGCAACTTTTCCAACAAATCAGTTAATCAAATTTCTGTCTAGCTAGAGTTGTCCCGGTCAACTGTAAGTGCTATTATTATGAAGTGGAAACATCAAATAGCAAGAACAGCTCAGCCACCAAGTGGTAGGCCAAACAAGTTCACAAAATGGGACTGCTGACTGCTGAAGTGCGTAGTATTCCTGTCCTCGGTTGCAACACCCACTACCAAGTTCCAATCTTCTGGAAGCAACGTCAGCACAAGAACTATTCAACGTGAGCTGGAATTAATGGTTTTTCATGGCCTAGCATGCCTAAAATCACCATGTGCAATGCCAAGCGTCGGTTGGAGTGGTGTAGAGTGCGTGTAAAGTGGTGGTAGCCAAGCGGTTGGTGATTCTACCCCAACTGTTGCTGTTCTTAATCAATGTACTTAACCTGAATTGCTTTTGTAAATATCCATTTGTAAAACTGAATAAATGTTAAAATTGTAAGCTATGTAAGTCGCTTTGGATAAAAGGATCTGCTTAGCAACTAAATTATTGATAAATTGATGAATTACACTTCTTGCACCATTTTGCAGTCCAACAGACATATATGAGTTTGACAGATGCTAGGAGAACACAACCTGAATATATAATGCCAACTGAAAAGTTTGGTGGTGGAGCAATAGTGGTCTGGGGCTGTTTTTCATGGTTCAGGCTAGGGCCCTTAGTTCCAGTGAAGGGAAATGTGCTCCAGCAATGCTCCAGCATACAATGACATTCTATATGACTCCGTGCTTCCAACGGTTTGGGGAAGCCCTTTCCTGTTTCAGCATTAAATGCCCCCTGTGCACAATGCAAGTTCTATACAGGTTTGTTGAGATCGTTAAAGAAGAACTTAACTGGCCTGCACAGAGCCATGACCTAAACTGCATCAAACACCTTTTAGATTAATTGAAATACCGACTGCGAGCCAAGCCTAATCGCTGAAAATCAGATCTCGATCAAACAAATACTGTTATGGCTGAATGGAAGCAAGTCCAGCAGTGTTCCAACATCTAGTGGAAAATGTTTTCAAAAGAGTTAAGGCTGTTTTAGCTGAAAAGGGAGGACAAACTCTCATATTAATGCCCATGGTTTTGGAATGAGATGTTAAACAAACAGGTGTCCACATACTTTTGGTAATGTAGGGTACATGTGAAGCTGCCCTGAAAACATCCAGTACGTTTAAACCAAAGTTTAAAACAATATCCATCTCAGCAAAGGAGCTTTTATTGCACCCGCCTGACTCAGGGTGGAATCACATTAAATTCTTCAGCTTCATGCCTTACAACAGACCTTAACACAGAGGAAATTACCCCATGACCAGGATAAGACAATTTTCATT
Source organism: Hiodon tergisus (assembly GCA_025775045.1). Lineage (NCBI taxonomy): Eukaryota > Metazoa > Chordata > Actinopteri > Hiodontiformes > Hiodontidae > Hiodon > Hiodon tergisus. The sequence continues at coordinate 19,387 of JAOVYW010044370.1, forward strand.
CCGAATAATGAAAATTACAGTTAGACAATCAGGAGTTTCAGATGTACAGGGCTGCCTAACAGGGTGGGAACCACCAAGCTTATTGTAGGAGCCCATTTCCATACAGAGCAATAAAGTGAGTTAATCTGTAGATTTGTACATTACATTTTATTTATTTAATTATGCTGAGACAGTACTCTTACTGCTTCAAAAAGAAGTCCAGAGGACTGCCAGACCGGGCCATGCCTTTGTGTGTGTCCCCCCACAACACCACCTCAGCCTCCAGTCTTAAACGATTGTCAAGTGGCGGCCACCGTAGCAACCCGTGCCAGGCCAGCATCGGGCGTCATGACAGACGTGGCTGGAGACGATGCTCCTGACAGCAGTTTAATTAGAGTGGTCTCCGTGTCTGACTAAAAGGGTGAAAATGATCTTCCCCGGATCTCCCCTTACGTTGTGGGGTGCAGTGAGTATGTATAGCTCAGCCACTTAGGCCACTCTTTTCACGCCTCAGTCATCAATTCGATTTTAATCAAGCATGTGCCGGATTTTAGTTTTAATTACAGTTGCGTTTTTCTCCACTGGTCCAGGGACAAAACAGGAGTATTCCTCTGGTGGGGGAAATGACTTGGTCATTAGGGCTGCAGAAGAAGAACCAGTTCTTTAATTTTGAGGGGGAAATTAAGCAGCGGCTCAAGCAAGCTAAACTACCCAGGCAACAGCCAACTGCCCAGACAACTGAGAGCTACCCAGGGAAATGTTACTCCGGAAATGGTGCGCTGCCCAGGCACAGAAAATTTTCACCCTCACATACACCAGTCATGTCCATCGGCAATTTTTATCAGTCATTGTATCTACTGAGAATTAGAAGATCTTTTGGTTCTGAGGTTAGCAGCATCACTCAGGCATCAGCTTTTCTGGACTGGAATGGGCACTGGAATCCAGTGAAGTCTGTAACTAAATCTCTCTAATGAGACACCCTGACTTGTATACCTATACCTTGAGTGATCACCATAAATCCAAGTACAATATGAGGCCATATTTCATATAGCTCTTGATTGTTTTATTTATTATCAATCAAAAAACAGCTGGCCACAAGAAAAACAATCATCGATGACAATCATTTGATAACAGTCCATAAAAAACTCTTCAATTAGCTGCAGTTCTGATACGTCAATTTCAAGGGGTGATTTAGTCAATATATATTGTAGCGTTTTTACAAGAGAGCTACTTCTCTGCGCGGTTTCAAGCACGAGACCGACACTGTTTATTTCAAGCACGAGACCGACACTATTTAACAGGAATTATGCTTTTTATTTTGCACATACGCTTACGACTATCTTCAGAAAGGCGGAACTGGCAGTGCAAAAGAACTAGCAAACACATTGAAACACAACGATAGCCCTCACTCGCCATAACAATCACGTCCGCGGTGAGGGAACAGAACCTTACTCTAACAATTGGGTAAATAAAGACAAACAACACAACACTTTCTGCCAAACAAATCCGGCACATAAAACAGACTATTTACAAGTTTAAAGTCCGTGCACAGAGGCTTCCCGGCAGCCCCCGCGGGGATGGCTATATCCCATTGGTAGGGGAAAGCGCACCTAGCCATCCCCGCTACAATATCATCATAATATAGAATTATTATTATTTAATCAACGGTGTTCCAAAATTAGCAATTTTTAGGCAGTGTTAAATATATAAAATTAAAAAAAATAAAAATATGGTGGAAAATATGATCTAGAAGTTAACACACTCGCAATCTTTCTTTCCCTATGAAGTTCTTTCCCTATGAAGTTCTTTCCCACACTCGTCTTTCCCTATGAAGTTATTGACCCAACCCACGATCGTATTACGTCATTTTTGCTCGTAAGAGATACACGTCTACTAAATTACATCATTGTATTAAAATACAGGGGGAAAAATCTTCAAATTCAAATAAAATTATTTTTGTTTTAATCGAAAGAACTGCATTGAATTACTCTTGCTGAGAACAAAAACAATTACTTGTTATTTTCTAAACACTATCCATAGTTGTTATTGTCATTTCTATTTACCGATTTTTATTGACACTCTGTATTTGTGGTCGTATAAACAAAACAAAAATGTTTTAAAACAAACTTGCCTTATTGTGCAATGAAACGTAAAAAACAATCTTACCGCGCTGCTGCTAGGAAGAGACCGTTATCCCACCTGCTCCCTTTCCAACATTATCCGTCGTCCTCCAAGCTATTGACTACAGCCAAAACCGTTACATAATAATGGTTATTTCATTTAGCAAATCCAAATTTCTGCACTTTAGAACTGCACTGCGGCGTCATAACGTAAAAGGTGATGGGTTACATATTATTATTATCAATAAAAATTTTATCAGTGAATTTATTAACACTGAAAATCCGGTTGGAAAGCAAGAGACAGGCACATTTACATTTATATTCGTGTCTATATGTTCTAATTCTATTCTAAAGAACATGTAGACTAAAGACCAAATTAGCTTAATTTAATAACTTAATTATTAGAAATCGCAGGGATTCACAATTACATTATTTTAATTACAGGTTTACAATAAATTACAGTAAAAAGTGTTATGAATAAGTAGTATAATAATAATTTCTCACAAATGAATTAGCCAAATACATGTTAAAATTAGTTTGAAAATGATAAGCATACCTGAAGCATGTGGTAGTCTGCTTTAAATCGCTTATATCCATTCTCTTTTGTAACTATTCTGTAAGGGCTATGTAAAACACTTACAGGCGCGTCCTTCATCTTTTTAAATTATTTATCAACACAGTAATACTACGCCGACATGGGGAGGATTTTGTCATCCTTTAGGAGCTCGTGGTAGCAAATGCTATTCATAATTTAAAATGAATTAAGAAAGAATTGCATATCAAATTATGCTTTATTCACTATTTGTTTTAGTTTTTGAACAATAGCTCATAGGGCTCAGTCTGCATTCGAAAGATAAACACCCATCCAAGCACATATATCGGTGTAAACTGGATTTTCCTGGACTTAAACGTCCCCTGCAAATTACTCATGCTTGTGGGTGCTATACATATTTCACTCAGAGTGCAAATGTTAAAAACAGTCAAATGGTTATATATAATGTTATTATAAAATTATTCGCACAAACATAACAATAAAAGTGAAATTAATTCAAAAACAGATTTACCCAAACACATGCCAGTGTTCTTCAGTTATCCAGTTGCACTACATCTACTCAGTCAGCATGGATGCAATTTAACAATGTTAAGGTAGTCTAACTCATCCAAAACTCTGGATAAGATAATCTGGGGGTTAGCTGCAAGAGTCTCAAAGAAATCCAGAACACAAATATCTTTGATAGACATAGACAAAATCATCCAGAACGGCAGAGAATAAATTTAGATTAATAGATTGTCGTGGCATTGTAAATTACATTATAAATCACAAGAATAAAATTAAAATCTGCTGTCAGTCATCTGTTAAATGGGGTTTACTAGCTACAACTGCTTTGTATGGTTATGTCATAGACAATGGGTTTGCATCTATTTACACTAATTTGTTAAACATGTCTTTGTGGGAAATTCAGTATAATATAAGAGCTAAATTTTTGTATGATGACCCCTTTTGACTTTTTTTAGAAGTTTGTCTATTTGCTATTTTGGTGTTTTTAGTCTAAATGTAATGCCTCTGCCTCCGCGAGAAACCTCTCTTAATAATCACAACATTATCTCCCGAGTGGGTTGGTTTATAAACCTGATGCACAATGTTCTTCATCGCTCAAGAGAACTGTGCAGGCTGGCCAGCTGCTCCACCACAACCAAGCACCGTCGACACCACTCTGTAAGAATACCTCAGAGAAGGGCTTTGGAACCTGCTGTGCACACAAGGGGGGTGTCTTAGACTGCTCAGACGTCGATGTTGAATGCACCTACCTAGTTTGTCATAACATCGACTAGTGTTAGACTAATCCAGCTGTTCCCTCATCACCTTGCAGCCATTCGTCAGGAGGCAGCCTGCCACCAACTAGAGGCGATGGAGAGAGCTGGAATCATCAGTCTTTGGTCTGTGCAGTGCTCCTCAAGCCTTTGAGCAGCTCATGGAAAGTGTTGGAAAGAGTACCTAAGAGCAACTGCCTAGTGTACCTGGACAATATCCTGGCCTACGTATCAGACACAGCATTAGCTGCCCTCAGTACTATGCTCCAGCGAATTAGACGGACTGGCCTGAAGTTGCATCCAGAGAAGTGCTGCTTCCTGTGGAAGGACCTTCCTGTGACACCGGGTCAGTGGCCAGGGCATTTCCATCAACCCCAGCAAAGTGGAGCTGCCCTAACAAAATACCCATAAAGTCAAGGCTTTCTTTTACCTGCAGTTTGTGGCTGATTTTGCTGGCATTACTGCACCCGTGCACCTGACATGCTCTCCCGTTAGGCCATGACCCCCTCCCGTAATCTGCCAGTGCCTCTGGATGGACAATGAAGACAAAAATCATCAATAACATCCCACACTGCAATTCCGTACAGCTGGAGGACAACATCAGTGTTGTGACAGTTGGGTTCTAAATATATTATGTTTCATAAATAATTCTCCCAAATGATCCTGCACCTAACTGGCTGTCCAGTCACTCACTGCTTTTGAACAGTAACTCCCTATAAGAACAGTTGTGTATTGTTCAGCTTCCACGGTGACTTTGTTAAGTTAAATCTAGAAATCTAGAGGACCCTCATCAGCATATGAGGGTATATATAATCAAGCATATATTTTGATTGAATATAAGTCAGTGTAAGTCAGCTAATGGCATACCAGAGTACAGTATCATTAAAGTGTGCTTAAGAACAGTGAACACTTTCACTGACTCACGTTATCTGTTCAGTTTTATGTTTGTTGTAGTTTTAGTTTTACCCACTAGATGTCTCAATGTTCCCTCTATTAGTCACACGTGTTAGTCATTGTTAATCAGTCAGTTTGCCCTTCACTCCCGTTATATACCAGTCTTGTTTAGTAACTGTATGTCTTGTGTGTTATTCCAAGCCTCTCAAGCGTTATTCATTGTTACTGAAGTATTCTTGAAATCTAGTCTTAGTCTTTGCCGTAGTCGTTCTTGATTTTTCTAGTCGTAGTCTTAGTCTATTTGTAGCTTTTGTGTTTGTAGTCTTGTTTGTTTGTACTACTTGTTTATTGTATTGCCCTCTCCATGAGCCTAGACATCACCTCTCGTAAAACAAAAACTCAAAAAACAAAAATAAAAAGCTAAAAATACCTCCATGGAGACACAAATTGACATGTGTAAGTGCTCGCTTTTACAGGGGCATAGCTTTTGTGCACCAGAACAAGCAAAGCAAAACTTACATAATCCAATGCACTAAGTGCCTCCAGGCAACGATAACTAGCCTAGCTAGCATGCTCTATTTGACCTCAATATTTGTACACAGAGATATATCTGTTTCCGCAACAATATAGAAATACGCTACAGTATACAGTTCCAAAACAATCTACAACATTAAAATGATTGCAATTTAAGATTGCAAAAGCAATATTTACATAGTTTTTACCTTAAAAAATAATGAAGCAGAGGACAGCATACCATCCAAGTTGAAGAGCAAGAAAGAGGGAACGATAGATCAGAAAACCAACAGGTTACCACAAAATGGAGCAAACCAAAATATTGGCAACTAATTTACATTTGTGGTACCTATAATAAAATCTGAAAAATAGAACATCTGTGCAACTGTAAGAAAATACAAAGGACATAATTCACAATTATGATTAATAGTAAATTAAATGTATATCATTTCTACCAGAATGATTGAGCCAATCCTCTCTATTAACATAAGAGTTCAAAATAAAACCCTGTACACAATATAGGTTAACACTTTTTGCTACATAAGTACCAGGTACTCTTCAGTTTGCCTTTCATCCACCCCCATTTAGGGGTGTAGTTCAGACGCAGGTTGCAGATTGCCAGGTTAAACATTCCTTGGTTCAGGAAATCCAAGTGTGCAATTCAAGTATTTCCGCCCATGATTTATATTTCAGGAAACCAAAGATATATAGATTGAGATCATTCATACTACATATGTAGAGTGACATCATTCTTACTACGCCAAAGCACAAATCTCTCTGACCTTACTGGGCTTGGCTCCAGACGCTGCCCTCTTCACTCTTATCCCTCTTGAATTTTTGCCCATTCTTCCAGAAGAGCATTTGTGAGGTCAGACACTGATGTTGGACGAGAGGGCCTGGCTCGCAAT